>PVJL010004869.1:0-113600 GCA_004026885.1 Lyroderma lyra
TAAAACTGTTCAGGGACAGCTTTTTGCAGAATGTGATATTTATGCTAAATTCCTTTTTTTTTTCTTTTACTTTTTTTTATTAGTTTCATATGTATAAGAGAACATAGTGCTTAGAAATTTACAGCCCTTATATAGTGATAATCCCAACAGGTCTATTTCCCATTTGATATACTACATAGCTATTACAACACCACAGACTATATCCCCTGTGTTGTACTATATATATAGTTATGGGATATAGAGTATGCTAAATTCTAAATGATAAGACGGAGCCAGTGCTACACCAAGATCAAGGAGATGGTCACTGCAGGTAGAGGGACTAAGGAAAGACCAGAATTAGCATGTGAAAAAGAAACAAAAATACCCACTTAAGTAAAAAGTAGTGAGCAAGAGGTTAAATGGTATGAGTTATAGTTGGCGAAATAGGTAGTTTCCAGAATATGTGAGCCAGGGTAAGGAATTAGGGTTTTATTCTAGTAGCAATGAGTAGCTACTGGAGGGTTTTAAACAGAGAAGAGATACGGTAGAATTTATGCTTTAAAAAAAAATCACTATGTATAGTAAGGGATCCAGGGTAGAATAGGTGAGACCAGTTAGAAGGGTATCTAGGCAAGAGAGGTGATAATGTGGATTGTGGTGGGAAGTAGCACAAGTGGAAAGAATGAGATTGATTCAGGGTACACTCTGGAGGTAAAATAGGCAGGACTCGTTGAACAATGGATGTGAAGGAAGGGGTCAGAAGAATCTAAAATAACTCTGAGATTTTTTTACTTAAGCAAGTCAAAAAAGTGGTTGGTGGTACCATTTACTGTCATAGGGAAGTCTGAGAGAAGAACAGGATGGTGGTGGGTTGAGGGGGCAGGAGAATCAAGGGAGTTTGGTTTTGTCCTGCTCAGTTTGCTACCTTCCTAAATAATGCAGCAGAGACATCAAACGGGCAATTAAATATATGAATTAAAAGTATGAATCTAAGGATCCAGAGAAAGGTAATTGAAAATCTAGTTTTGGCAGTGATGAGAGTTCCAAATGGCCAAATATCGTTTTAGTATAACTGCAGGGTAGCAAAGAAACAAAGATTTCAGGTGTCCCATGGTAAAATCACTGAAAGATTTCTCTTTTGTTTTCTACCTCACTTTTTTTATTGTTAGACTTATTGGGGTGATGTCAGTTAGCAAGATAGTTCCAAGTGTACAATTCTATCGTGCATTGTCAACTTATATAATAAGTTCACCACCCAGTGTGAGTTCTTTCCACCCACATATTTAGTTCCCCCTCCCCCTTCCCATCCCCTCTCCCCTCTCCCATCCCCTCCCCCTTCTCCCATCCCCTCCCCACTTGTCCCCAAATAAACATTAAACTATTGATTGTGTCCATGGGTTTTTGTTGTTAGTTTTTTCTTTGTTGCTTTCAGTTTCATATTCCACATATGAATGAAGTCATACAATTTTTGGTTTTTTCTGTCTGGATTATTTTGCTTAGCATGATGATCTCTAGGTCCCTCCATTTGTAAATGGCAGTATTTCATCTTTTCTTACAGCTGAGTAAGAAATATTCCATTTTGTATATGTACCAGTCTATCTCATTTTTTGATTTATTGTCCAGGAGGCCAGTATAAAACATGATGTCATAATTTGTGCTTTTTCTAAAAATAATAGTAATTCTAAAAAGTAATAAGAGCATGCTAGCCGTATTTTATTAAATAAGTAAGTGGAGAGATTTATCTGTAACAAATGATTTTACAGGCAATAATTCCCTTGTTAAACACAAAATGCAAGGAGTTTATCACATGAATAACAATGGCGTGTTTCTGTAATATTTTTTATGCCCTGAATTTAGAAAGTTCAACTTCAGAGAGGAAATTATAATCCAGAATAAGTCATTATTATTTTTTGCATGTACCAAAGCGCTGCTAGCCAGATTTGTTTAGTGGTTTATTCTGGCATATTCAAGAGGCTATAGAGTAAATGTTAAACATGGGGAGAGAAACACCGGTTCAAGCCAGAGGCCATAAGGCTCAAGAGGGAAATAAGCGGGCCCTCCCAACACAACGCAGAGAGGAACCGAGGCGAGACAGCCCCTCCAGAACGGGAGGCGCGGGCCGGGCACTAACCTTCACTCTGCCGCCGGAGTCAGGCCCAACTTCGGCCATTCTCTTGAACATATTGTCCTACGTAAGAAGCCGACACCGCCAAGGAAAGAGACGGAAGCCGGCGGGGGTCGCCGCTCCCCTCAGAAGCCCCTCTCCTCCTGCACGGGCCCAGGCGGAGGGTTTCTGGCTGACAGAAGGGAGTTACTGGCGCTCACGGAGATCAGAAACCGCCAACTGCTCAATGCGAGAGGCGACCCAGAAGCCCATTCAGCCGCGCATGGGTGGAGAACTGGACGGGCGGGGCGGTGGCGATGCCACGCACAGGCGCGCCGACTGCGCTCGCACTGCGCAGGCCCCAGCCCGCTGCCCTGTGGCTGTGCGGGCCTTGGTCATCCGGGTCTGCTGGAACACGTGAGTGTCCAGTTTGCCTGTAACTAGTCCAGACCCTTTAGCTTCGTGGTGGCTGAGAAATGACTTCTGGAGAGCTCCAGCCAAAAACCTAGAAGAGTACAAGTTTCTGGCAATGAGGATGGGACAATAAAGGGCTGGAACACTTCATTCTCCCTAGAGACTGCAGTTGAGATATGGGACCATTGATCACAGAAGGAGCCAAGAAAGAGAACCCTGAGTGACAAAACGGCAGCTGAGAAATCCGCAAATCACAAGTAAACACCTGAAGGTTGGAGAGAAGGTTGTGAGCGGGAGAGAGGGAAGGAAGCAGAGACGGACTGCAACAGGACACGATCGCTGCTGACTATCCAAGAGCAGCACAGTGCACGGGAGTGGGGAGGCCAAGAGGAAAAGCCCTGGGGGAACTGGGCTTTGAAGCGGCGTGTTGGGAACGGAGTTTGGGAGCCAACCTCTGGAACTTTAAGTGATAGAAGTGCTGAGTGAGGACTCTGAACTGCAGAGACCACATCCCAGCTCTAGGCCTCCTAGGGACCCACAACGCAGGTGCATGGCTCTTACACAGGGCTGCAGTTCCTGTCCCTGAACCGATGCAAAGGCAACCCAGCTGTCTCAGGTCAGGCCCACAGGTTTGGACTTATGGTGCGTGCACTTACTTGCATGCCCCAGGGCTCTAAAAGCAGTGTCAGGCTAGATGATAAATAGGGATGGGAAGAAAGGAGGATTTGATAGCATTAGCCTGAGCCAGCAGAAATAAGCCTGGCCCAGCTTCCCTAACAAAGGGCAGGAGGCAGAGCTGCCCTCTGAACTCCTTTTGTTGGCCTCTCCCCAGGATAGATATGCATAGTCTCCAAACGCAGCAGGATATCAGAAACAAGAAATAAACAACCCCCCTCTCTCCCAAAACTTGACTCCCAGTGCCATCTAGTGTCTGCCCTACAGAAAGAAACCACAAAAGTAATAATCTGGGTTCCCGGGCACTACTACTGAACATAAAGCCCTCATGTCAAAGAGGAAGAACACAGCAGACAGAATGAATTCCTTAAAAACCAAAACTCCTCGGAAAGAACATGAAATTTATCCAGAAGACAGCTTCTTAGATCTAGACATTTCTGAACTAAGTGACAGAGAATTTCAAGTAGCCATTCTAACGGCTCTGAGAGAAATGAAATCATACTGGTAGAGCACCATGGCTGAGATGCACAACATAAAAAAGGAGATGAACGACATAAAAAAGGAACTCTGTGAACAAAAGGAACAATTTAACAAAGAAATTCAAAACATAAGGGAGATCGAGATGGAAATGCAATAAATAAATAATACAATAAAAGAAGTGAGAAATGAAATAACGGCCATAGGAAACACGGCCAACTAGATGGAGAAAAGAATTAGTGATATCAAAGATCAGAACATGGAAACAGCTCAGAAAGAGGGAAAGAGGGAATACAGAACCAAAAGAATTGAAAGAACTCTGCAAGAACTATCTGACTTCATGAGACAAAACAACATCAGGATAATAGGAATAGAAGAAGGGGTAGAGCAGTCTACAGAGAGCATACTCAAACAAATAGTAGATGAGAACTTTCCAAACCTATGGAAAGATCTGGAACCCCAAATTCAAGAAGAAAACAGGTCCCCTAGATACCTGGACCCTAACAGATCTTCTCCAAGACACATGGTACTAAACATGTCCAAAACTAAAGACAAAGAGACAATTCTCAAGGCAACCAGAGGAAAAAGAATTATAACCTTTAGAGGAACACCCATCAGGCTGGCATCAGATTTCTCAGCAGAAACTCTGCAAGCCAGGAGGGAGTAGAATTTAATATTCAGAAATTTAAAAGAGAGAAACTTACAGCCAAGAATAAATTATCCAGCAAAATTATCTTTCAGATATGAAGGTGGAATAAAGACCTTCTCAGACACACAGAAGCTGAGGGAATTTGCCAGCACAAAGCCAGCACTCCAAGAAATACTGAAAGAGGCTCTTTGACCTGAAAAAAAATCAGGAAAAATGGAACAAAGTTGGGGCAACAAGAAAGAAACAAAAATAAAACAAAAACAAATAAGAAATAAGTAATGGCCACAGGAAATCCTCACATATTGATTATCACTCTAAATGGAAATGGACTGAACTCACCAATAAAAAGACACAGAGTAGCAGACTGGATTAAAATACAGAACCCATCCATATGCTGTCTCCAAGAAACACACCTCAGCCATAAGGACAAATACAGACTCAGAGTGAAAGGACGGGAAACAACACTTCAAGCAAATGGTAACCAGAGAAAAGCAGGAGTTGCCACACTGATATCTAATGAAATAAACTTCAGGTTTAAAAAGATAGCAAGAGACAAAGATGGGCATTACATAATGATAAAAGGCACAATACAACAACAAGAAGACTTGACACTAATTAATATATATGCTCCCAACCAGGATGCACCAAAATATACAAAGAAACTACTAACAGATTTGAAAGGAGAAACTGATGAATACACAATCACTGTGGGAGACTTAAACACCCTGCTAACAACCATGGACAGATCATCCAAACAGAAAATAAATAAGGAAATATCAGCTCTAAACGACACATTACAGCATTTAGACATAATTGACATTTACAAGACACTTCATCCAGCAAAAAGAGACTATACCTTCTTTTCTAGTGCACATAGAACATTCTCAAGGATAGACCGCATGCTGGGACACAAAAGTAGCCTCAGCAAATTCAAGAAGAACGAAATTATACCAAGTGTATTCTCAGACCACAAAGCTTTGAAATTGGAGATCAACTATAAAAGGAAAACAGAAAAAACCACATATACATGGAGAGTAAACAACAGCTTATTAAAAAAGGACTGGATAAAAAAAGAAATAAAAGATGAGATTAAAAAATACATAGAAACTAATGACAATGAAAATACAATGTATCAGAATTACTGGGACACAGCCAAAGCGGTAATAAGAGGGAAATTTATATCACTACAGGCCTATCTTAAGAAACAAGAAAAATCACAAACAAACATTTTAGCATCCCATCTTAAAGAACTAGAAAAAGAAGAGCAGACAAAACCCAAAGTCAGCAGAAGGAAAGAAATAATAAAAATTAAAGCAGAGCTAAACCAATTCGAGAACAGAAGGACAATAGAAAAAGTTGATATTACCAAGATTTGGTTCTTTGAGGAAGTCAACAAAATTGACAAACCCCTGGCTAGACTAATCAAAGGACGAAAGGAAAGGACAGAAATATCCAAAATTAGAAATGAATGGGGAGAAATTACCACTGATATCACAGCAATACAAAGGATTATAAGAGAATATTATTAACGGCTTTATGCCACTAAATTTAACAACCTAGAAGAAATGAACAAGTTTCTAGAAACTTACAGCCTACCTAGACTGAACCAAGAAGAACTGGATAATCTAAATAGACCAATCAATAGCAAAGAGATTGAAATAACTATCCATAGTCTCCCTAAAGGCAAAAGCCCTGGACCAGATGGTTTCACCAATGAGATCTACCAAGCATTCAAAGAAGAATTAACACCTATCATCCTCAGACTCCTCCAAAAACTTGAAGAGGAAGCAGTACTTCCTAATTCATTCTATGAGGCCAACATTACCTTAATACCAAAGCCTGGCAAAGACAACACAAAGAAAGAAAACTGTAGACCAATATCTCTGATGAACACAGATGCAAAAATTCTAAACAAAATATTAGCAAATAGAATACAACAATGCATCAAAAAGATCATACATCATGATCAAATGGGATTCATCCCAGGAGCACAAGGATGGTTCAACATACAAAAATCAATCAATGTGATACACTACATAAGCAAAACCAAAGATAAAGACCATATGGTCATTTCAATTGGTGCAGAAAAAGCCTTCGACAAGATACAACATCCATTTATGATCAAAACACTAAATAAAATAGCTATAGAAGGAAAGTATCTCAACATAATAAAGGCCATATATGACAGACCCTCGGCTAACATCATATTGAATGGGGAAAAGTTGAAGCCTATTCCCCTAAAATCAGGAACAAGACAGGGATGCCCCCTGTCACCACTGCTATTAAATATAGTACTGGAAGTTCTAGCCACAGCAATCAGGCAAGAGAAAGAAATCAAAGGTATCCAAATTGGGAAAGAAGAGGTCAAATTGTCACTATTTGCAGATGACATGATCCTTTATATAAAAAATTCCAAAGATTCCACCAGGAAACTATTAGAAACAATAAACGAATATAGTAAAGTCGCAGGATACAAAATCAATGTACAATAATCAACAGCATTCCTATATACAAACAACGAATCCACAGAAAAAGAAATGAAGGAGTCAATTCCCTTTGCTATCACCACAAAAAGAATGAAATACCTGGGAATTAACAAAGAATGCAACAGACTTATACACAGAAAACTATAAGACACTTTTGAAAGAAATTGGAACAGACTTTAAGAGGTGGAAAAATATCCCCTGTTCATGGATAGGAAGACTTAACATTGTTAAAATGGCCATTCTGCCCAAAGCAATCTACAGATTTAATGCAATACCCATCAAAGTCCCATAATCATACTTTCGTGAAATAGATAAAAGAATTATTAGATTTATATGGAACCATAAAAGACCTTGAATTGCCAAAGCAATACTACATAAAAAGAATAAGGCTGGTGGCATTACATTCCCTGACTTCAATTTATATTACAAAGCATCAATAGTCAAAGCAGCTTGGTATTGGCAGAAAAAAACAGAAATATAGACCAATGGAATAGAACTGAAAACCCAGAAATAAACCCGCAAATTTATGGACAAATAATTTTCGATAAAGGAGCAAAAAACATACAATGGGGAAAAGACAGCCTCTTTAGTAGATGGTGCTGGGGAAACTGGAAAAACATATGCAAAAGAATTCATCTGAGCTGTGAACTCTCTCCATATACAAAAATTAACTCAAAATGGATTAAAGACCTTCATATCAGACCTGCAACAATAAACTGTATAGAAGAAAACATTGGTACTAAACTTACAGACCTAGGGCTCAAGGAAGACTTCATGAACCTGATATCCAAGGCAAGGGAAGTAAAAGCAAAAATAAATGAATGGGACTATATCAAACTAAAAAGCTTCTGCACAGCAAAAGAAACCATCAACAAGGCAGCAAGAACAGGAGAAAATATTTGCAAATAACGCATCAGATAAGTGTCTAATATCTAATATATAAAGAACTAATAAGACTTAAGAAAAAAACAACCTAATTAAAAAGTGGGCAGAAGAACTAAACAGACACTTCTCCCACAAAGAAATACAAATGCCCAGCAGACGTATGAAAAAATGCTCAACCTCATTAGCTATCAGGGAAATGCAAATCAAAACCACAATGAGATACCACCTCACACCTGTGAGAATGGCTGTTATCAACAAGACAAGGAATAACAAGTGCTGGAGAAGATGTGGAGAGAAAGGAACTCTCACACACTGCTGGTGGGAATGCAAACTGGTATAACCACTGTGGAAGACAGTGTGGAGGTTCCTCAGAAAATTGGGAATGGAGTTTACCATATGACCTGCCAAGCCCCCTTGTGGGAATCTACCCAAAAAACCTGAAAACCTTTGTCCGCAAAGGCTTATGTACCCCAATGTTCATCACAGCGCTGTTCCCAGTGGCCAAAACATGGAAACAACCAAAATGCCCTGCAACAGATGACTGGATAAAGAAGCTGTGGTACATATACCCAATGGAATATTACTCAGCTGTGAGAAAAGATGAAATATTGCCATTTGCAACAACATGGATGGACCTGGAGATCATCATGCTTAGTGAAATAAGCCAGACAGAAAAAACAAAGAACCGTATGACTTCACTCATATGAGGAATATAAAACTGAAAGCAACAAAGAGAAAAGAAATGAACAAACAAACAAACAAATAACCCATGGACACAATCAATAGTTTAATGTTATTTGGGGACGAGTGGGTTAGGGAGGGGAGAAAGGGGAGGTGGTAGAGGAGGAGGGGGGGAAGCTAAATATAAGGTGATGGAAAGAGAGGTCACACTGGGTGGTGAACTTATTATACAACAAGGTGACAATGCACTGTAGAATTGTATGCCTGAAACCTATGTAATCCTTGCTAACAGATGTCACCCCAATAAGTCTAACAATAAAAATGAATTTTTAAAAAAAACAGGGGAAAACTAGTAAATGACAACTTAAAAACAAGAACATAGAAAATAAATAGAAGACGCAGGAAAGTGATCTAGGCAACAAGTAAATGTAGGAAGAATAAGTATAATAACAGCAAAATCAGACCCCAGGCAAAATGTAAAAAGCCTATCAAGATATTCCATACTATAGTGCACCTGGGCAGGAGAGAAATGGGGGAGCAGATGGGATGGGGCATGGGTGCATTTGTCAAAATTTTGTATACTATCCCAAAATATTTTCACAACTCCCTCTCCCTAACTTCCCTCCCCCTCTGTCTCTATGCCTGTCTCTCTCCCTCTCACACGTATATACACACACCTGTATATTTTAAGTCATTGTTAACAGTTAAATTCTAAGATTCAAATGATTAGCCACCATTTGTCAGTTTTTAGCACTTTCTCACAGTAGTTAAGCTTTTGTTTGTTTGTTTGTTTTGTTTTGTTTGTTTTTGTTTTGTTTTGTGTTTTTGAGAGGGTGGCAGGAGTGGTCCTTGAGATCATTTTTTAAAATTAAGTTGAAGTAGGCTTCATTTCAAGTACTACACCTTTCTGAAACCTGAAAAAATTCCACAACAGCACAAACATTTAGGTAATGCATTCCCACGTTTAGGCAATGTGTTCTCATGTTTAAAAGACTGTGAAGGATTGATGATTCTGTGCTGAAGAGTTTCTCATTATTGGAGATCTTCTGATATAACCCAGGCTCACAAATGCATTAAATGCATGTCTCTAAGTCAGTCCCTGGTTTTATGTAGGAAAGACAAACCATAATAGGGTTTAGGTCACTATCTATCTAAATATGTGTCCACAGATTCTTTTCCTATGTGTACATATCATATTAATCAAAAGTGATGATTACGTAGAAGGTTGATATTTAAAAAAAAAAAAAAAAGCACTTGCCCTTGGCTTTAAGACCTTCCAGCTCTAATGACTGATTTGTTGATAGACGTTCTGTTATAGATGATTATATTTTTCACAAGGAGAAAAGACAGTCATCTGAGAAGCTCATTCTTTGCAGATTGTTTTCAAAGTGCTTTCGATGTAAATTATGGATATATAGGAGTAAAATAAGTGAAGATGGAAAAGCAACTGCTTTTAGTAAAATGTATAATCTTAGTATATGGTGCAGCTATTTTCTATTCATTTTGTTTCTTTGAACAGAAAGTTACAATATCTTTTCACTTCATAGGTAAAGGGGCTTCATTTTCAAATCATATCTTTCCAAATAGTCTAATAATGTCTATTTTTGAATATTTTCTCTAAATTTAATATTTCATTTGGTTGATATATTCTAATTAGCATGCTGATGTACTCTTGATATATCAGACACAGAGTGTATTTTTCCTTCAATTTATGGATGATGTTATTTTTATTATGACTTGCTACATATTCTATAACAAGGAATTGTATTATTTCTTCAGTAGTAAAACTGAATAGTTAATTCCTTCATTGACCTTTATTAATTGCTCATTTTCCTCCTTAATTAGATTATTATTCATACATGGCCTTAAATGCATTGATTGAAGATTTTCAAGGGTATAAGAAAAGTTTAAATTGCTTAAAGAAAATAAAGATGGATTTCTATGATTGCAGAAGCTCATGAAATATGAGATTATCTGGATTAGCAGATCTTAGGTTCTATTTGAAACTTCCACAAAGACATTTGGTCTACACTGCCCCATCTACCCAATGCTATGTGCCATGACTAGCTAGGCTGCTGAGTCAAAATGGATTATTAGCCGTACCGCCACAACCCAATTATTGGGCCAATAAAACATAATAGCATTTTTATGTATTCATCCTATAAGCCGAAAATATAAATAAACATTATGAACTATTTGAACCCAGGCACGTTTTCTAAGCATAGACATTTTAGTCAAGACCAAATATCCAAGACCTTTTGTCATGGACCAAATGACTTCATAGACATTTTAAATAGGACCCAATTTTGAGTGTCTTTTGGAGTGGACCAAATTCTTTTGCAGACATTTTGGGCAGGAACAAATTTGAAGCACCTTTTGGAGTGGACCAAATTATTTTGTGGAGATTCTGGACAAGACCAACTTTTAAAGATCTTTTTGTCTTGGACTAAATGTCCCACATGGATGTTTGGACAGGACCAAATGTTGAGCAAGGGCATATCTGAGGTAAATGTTTGTTATACTCAAAAAACTAAACAAAGTAATATATTGACTCAATTATTATTTCCTTACATGTTCAATTGTTTCTAATTGTTCATACTAATGAGCATCTTTAAAGGGATGTGGAAAAATTATCTTGCAATTCCTAATCTGGATAGAAAGAGACTCAGTATCCAATTCTATAGTATCATTTTTCTATTGGAAATAAGAAATAACTAAGATAACTGACATGTCCACCCAAATAAAGCCATTTTGTCATTAATTTTCCAATTCTAAGTGTAAGGAGTTCATATATTTTTGCTTTCATTTTGACTAGACAGTAGTTGTTAGTTTCAATGAAGTTGTTATATGTTGGCTTACATTGTTAATTTAATTCTTCAGACTAGATTATTTTTATTAAATATTTAGGAGCTTATTTGCTTTATTTTATCAAGAAAAAACACTAACAGAGAAATAGAAAAAAAAAATCAGAAAATTCAATGAAACTTTTTTGTCCTGAAATATGAGGAAATGCTAGTCTTAGAACCTGTGCAAAATAATTGGGTTGTTTTTATTCTGTCATTAATATTATTCTTTCTTAAGTAAAAATTACTTGACAATTTTATACTATTCAAAAAGAAAAAAATCTCACCACAATCACATCCTAGTGACAGCAAAAAAATGAACAAACAATAACAACTCAATGGTGGAATTTAAATTTAAATTACATTTCAGCATTTTTCCATAAAAGGAGGCACTCATATTTCCTGATGTCCCAGGTACCATAAAAAGGGGTTAAAAACAACCACAGGTAACTGCTAGGGAAAGTTCAACAATGTGATGCTCACATTCACACTGTCTTTCTAACCCAGGATATTCTCCCCTCTTCTCTCTGCTGCCAGACCCACAAGCTGGTCCTAGGCCAGAAGCGGGAGAGTGTTTCTTCAAACTCCACTCCGTGACAGTCTGATCCTAATGGATGTCCATTCTGATATAAATCAGCAGCCCTCCTCTGCCTCCAACTACACGCAGGTTCCTGGAACAGGCCATTGTCCTGAGCTGGTAGCATTCAGGTACGAGTACCCATGATTACCCCACCACCACCACCCCTGTACCCTAATTGTTAGGTGCCTGCCAAGCAGCACAGGGATCCATTTGATCTTGCAGTGGCCCAAGATATGCCTTGTATATGTTTTCCTTAATAAACTCTATTAATCACCAGACCCAAGTGGCCAGCCTCTTTGGTCTTCCCCTGCCCTCTGCTTACGGAAGTAGACTTTTAGCCTCCAAGCTTTTTCCTGGGTCTGTGTATATGAACAACACCCTTCTTTTCCTTCTCTGAATTACCAAGACATTACAGGATACATTTTAGAAGTAATGTCTCTCCTGAAAACTCGTATACCACTATAGCTCAGGAACAGCTGAATCACATACGTACCCCTGTGAACAGCCTCACCCTTGCTTCAGCTGAATACCTAGGAGTGGATTGCACACATAATATGGATTAGCAAATACTGTTCTTGTTGATTGACTGAGAGGTATACCAGCAGAGAGGTAGTTGGAATAAATAAAAATAAATAAAAATAAAAACAAAATAAATCTGCTTTTTTCCAACTGAGTAAATATTTAGAAATTATAGTTAGTTACTTGCATAATAATAATCCATAGTTCATTAAAGACCACTTTAACTTATATGGGTGCCACTAAAGTGAGAATTTTGTATTAGCTTTATCAAAAGATTAACATATTCTTTTGTTACACATTCAAAACTACACAGATCCCAGACAACGCAACTTAGGAAGTTCTGAGACTTTTAATATAGTTTTGGAAATAAAGAAAAAACAACAATAAAATCATTGAATGGTTACTCTTTCCCAGTTTGTGTTTAAATGTATTATTTAGTCCTCTCAACAATCCAGTACTATAGGTCTTATTACCATACTCATTTTTTTAAGATGAAGAAACTAAGGCACAAAGCAGTTAACTACATTGCCTAAGATTACACAGGTACTATGTAAGAAAAGCAGTTGCAAAGAGTACATCTATACTCAAAATTGAGAGGTGCATTTTTTTTCTTATTTTAGTAAATAGCACATGTGTAAAAGCAGGATTTCATGGGAAAATGACTTAATGGAAAGATTAGAGATTGCTCGTATCCCATTTAAACAAGTCAGCAATAATAAAATGAATGGAAGCAAAGATACCAAATAAAAGCAGACACAGAAATGTGAGGAATGAGTTTTTTGGTTAATTGCTGTGCATATACCTACTGAAATAGCAAGTGCTAACATTCCTTGATAACACATTTAAAACTGTCACATATAAAATATCTCATAAAGTTGGTGACTTAGTTAAAAGATATATTAGAATAGTTAGAATTAAATGAAACATGTTTAGCCTGCTTAGAAAGCCAGACTTAGTAAAACTCTTAACTTATTGAAATGCATTTAGTCATTATAAGTACTGTATCTTTCCATCTATAAGTTGCCCTCCTGTATAAGATGACCCCTACTTTTCTAACCCAGCATTAAGAAATTAATATCAACTGGTTACTCTCATGTATAAGACAACCCCCAATTTTTGGTCTTGCAATTTTAGACAAATGTATTGTCTTAAACACAGAAAAATACGGTTAAGTCATCTGTTCTTTAAAGCAAACCAAGAGCATACTGTTCACTTTGCATATTATCTGTATTTAAATTAATAATAACAGTGGAGAATGTGCATGCAGTATCTTATAGTTTCAAAGAAAATCATATGTATTATCTTATTTATTTATCAAAAGACTGGTAGTCCAGGAAGATAGGGTCACCATCCTATACATGTATAAACTGAGAGTCAGAGATGTAAGTGTCCTGTTCAAGGCCAAAAGTCTATCAGATATGTCTTCTTTCTATTAATTAATAGATGCCTCTTTCTATTAATTAATCAGATTAATTAGTTCAAACCAGTGCTTTCGCTCTTCTCCCTTCACCATTAAACCAAAGCAGTGAGAGATACATTATACGCAGAAAAGTACATTTACTTGTACATCCTGTAAAGTCCAATCACTTCTCATTTTTAAAAGAAAAAAAATCACTTAGGAAGCAACAATTGAATTCTATGACCCTGAGATCCACAAAGAGCTCTAGATTAGCTGTTAAAATGGCCTCATTAAATAATAAACACTTAAGTTTAATTTAGATCTTTAATCACACTAAAGGGCATCATAAACTTGCACATGAGATTAAATCAAGATAAGGAATGAAATCCAATTTAGTCTTCATGTGTCATGTCTAATAAAGCCACTTACATTAGTAAACTTTTCAGGGGTGTCTGCTTTTTAAAGATGCTCTAGTTCTGTAATTAAGAATTACATTTTCTAGCTGGGCTTTTTCAGTTGTGGTACACTTACACTCAGAGTCACGCTTTCCAATTTCCTATTGACTAGTTCCCCCAACCGCCCCTACCAATTTATTACCACAAAATGAAGAAGAGGACTGAGAGTGGAAATTATTAGCATATATCTATCCAGAAATAATCAAAACATTCCAAACATTCTAAGTATTTCTAAGTATTTTACTTATAAATGTCTAGCTTTTTATTTAGAGCTAGGTACTAAAATTGTTAAAAGTTCAATGGTCCATATATCAAAATAAATTCTCAACATGACAAAGATTTAAGTGTAAAAATTAGAATCATTACAAGTGGAATAAATAAATAGGTAAATAGTTATTAAATCTGGATATGGGGAAAGACTTTCTAAATATGGCTTATAAGAGAAAAGCTAGAAAAGAAATCTATGAGATTAGTAGATATTATCCTTGTTCATAATTCCATTATTAAGCAGAGTCCCTGGCACTTAGTAAAGCACTCAACTCATATTGTTACAAAAAAAATTAATGGAAAAATACTGTAATATATATAATACCCAAAAGATTACTGTCCTTAATTTATAAAACATTCTTACTAATCAATAACAATTGATTGCTTTTTTAGGTCCACACACTTCTACTACAGTAACATTCATTTAAGAGCTAAAATAATGTACTCCTACAATAAATTTTTTTTCTGCTGACACTTTAAATATTTTAGAACATATTTTTAATACATCATCATGATCTGAGAATATTATACTTTGGGCTCTTAATATTTTAGAATATGTAAATGTTTGAAAATACGCTTTCAGCATAAACTTTTTATAACATCTGACATGGAAAAATGTGATATAAATCTGTGATAAACACTATAAAACAAATTTGTTCTTTAAATTTTAAATTAAGGAGGATATTTACTGTTTAGAGTTACTTCTCTACCAATATTTTAAAGGCCTCAGATATATCTGTTTTATTATGCATCTCAAAACCTAACTTTTCAATATTTTGTAGATTACAATGCAAATATTAGTTGAATTTGACTCTCTCCCCCAGTTTCTCAAAGAGGCTGGCATCACTTGTCCTTTTGATCCTTTTTTTGACCCTTATTATTTTTGCCTTAGCACAGAGACTGGCCTTCGGTCTCTTTTATTCTGTGTCCAACTACCATGGAAGATTCTCTCTTGAAGGATCTTTGTGTAAATTCTTATTACCCGTCACTCATTAATTCCTCATGAAAATTTCCCAGCGTGAAAAGATGCCAATGTAATAGATTTATCAAGGACGTCATTATTCTGAAGTATTTGCTCTTGATCTCTCTTTCTCATTGGGCTTCCAGATTCTGGCTGCTTTCTCTCATTATCGCCAGTTATTAAAAATGAACACAGAGCTTTTGTGACTACACTCTGAAATCTGAAAGAAGAAACAATGTTGCTAGTTAAGAAATATATATATATGATTTCTCTATTTTAAATCTAAAAACTCAAACACCCTCCTGTTAACTGTTTATTTTATATAATTCCAGGAATGATAATCATCTCCTAGTAGATTATGGCACCAAAAAGTGATATAATACAATAATTTGTCAACCCTAAGCAAAAAAATCTTGAAGTCCTTTATTTCTTTCTTTGTAATTTAAAAAGTAAACAGGTCCATAATTTTATTTCAAGGACACCTTATGATAATGAAAACTATGAGCAATAAACAGGAGGAATCTATTAATAACACAGATAGCATTCTATTGCCTTTTACACTTTCTCTACATGAACAATATCTTTAGGTTTAATGGAACTTGTACAATTTGAAAAGTTCATGACAGAAAATGAGTGATTTTTCTCTAAAATATTTTACATAAATGGCATTCTTCATGGAACTTAGATGTCTCTGATAGCATTCCATAAATGCCTCCTTGTTAGTTAAAAAAAAAAAATACTGTTAGTCATTAGGGCATTTTCACTGGGAATCCCAGAGTAGATTTTCGTTATCTCAGGCTTTGGATCCCCATAATTTCATGCATTGTAATTATACCGTAGTACTAAAGCTCAAACTAGAATGTCCTTTAAAAATAAAAAGTAAAATGATTTCTATAAAGTACATACAAAAACCACATATCATAAAAATTCTTATAAATAAATACAGAGGTGATAGCATGAAATACATTGTAGTTCAAGATTGTTTCAGGAAGGGCACTGCTCCTTCTTATATATATCGACTGTATTCACTCAGTTAAATGAAATCTGAAATTCTGAAAAGCATACTCATTCCTTTGGTATAACATGATAAAGTATCAATACCCTTGAGCATATTGCAAAATTTTAACAGTCATTTTATCTTTTATTTGAATGAGTTTCAGAATTATTTCTAAGAGTAAATTCTAATGAGAACACAGGAAGAAAAAGAAGAATGGTAAAGGGCTTTAAAAAAAGACTGAGTCTGAACTAACTTGAATTCCAAACTATTAATAACTTACTCTAAAAGCACATAGCCAAGTCCATGTGTGCATCAAAGACCAAAAATATAACTGAAAGTTCTGCAAGTTAACTTCTATGCAGAATACAATTTTTTCTAAAGGATAAATAATAAAATATGTTAATTTAAATATATATTATTAAAGTTCAATAGGAACAGAAACAATTATTTAGGACTTAGATGAATAAAAGACATTTTTTCCAGAGAGAAGTATATTATCAATGACATTATAATTGATGGTGCATGGAACCATTAAAACACACCAACTGTAAGCCAGTTGTGTTATTTTTGAATTCTCTTGAGACAACACATTTCTTCGCAGCCTACATCCAAGGTACTTTACCCCCACAGCTTATCCATGAAGTTAAAATTTCTAAATTTTTCAGTTTTATATTTGTTGTAGAACGTACAAATTGCAACTTACATAAAGAAAATAAATAGCCTTCCATTTTAGTCATTAATTCAAAATATTGTCAGGGAAAGTGTAGGATAGTTGTGCTAACATGGTTGGTTGAAAAAAGTGGTATATTAGCCAGAAGTTAGGCCAAAAACCCAGGAGAATTCTATTGGCCATGTACGGCATGTAATTTGAATTTGTTTCAAGAAAACATGGTCACAATTGTGCTTGTAATGATTATACCCTTGCAAGTATTTCAGAGATTATATATGATATTTTCTTGGTACGATCAAAGAGGAAACATCTCACTGAAACACATGTAAATTTAACCTCACAACCCATCTGATGGCAGTGCCATCTAATGTTAAAAACAATTTAATTTAGGCAAGACGCAAAACGTATTGGAAGAGGTAGGCAAAACAATACAAGATTCTCAAAGCGCAAATCAAGGTCTCTGACAGAATATAAACATAATTTTAATTTGAGCTCTCCCCGGTATTATGTATGAATTTTTGCTTGATACTAATAATTTCAAAAGAAAAACTAATTAGGAAAACCAAACAAGCTTAAATTTTGCTTATAATAAAATTTTCTCTTTTTTTTTCTAAGTTTCAAAGAAAATTTTTTTCTAAATCAAAACAAGTGGCAAGTGAGTATGCAATAAAAGTGACATTCCAGGAAAATGCAAAGAAAGTAGAAGGGAAAATTTTTATGACTAGTAAAGGAAAGCTCTCGCTGTTAAAAAATCTCAATATCAATTTCTAGAGACAGTTTTCTGACCCTTGTAAATCAAAGCACAATTTTCATTCTTTATAACACCCCAACACTAAAATATATAAAAAGATCTTAAAATGTTGTATGGTTCTATATACTGATTTAAGAGATGACAAAATTACAACACAAGTGATAGTGATTTATATGATAATGTTAAAATATTTTCTCCAATGAAGTTAACTTGACCATCTGTGAACCCAATGCAATGCTTGAGCATATCGTGTATAAGATATGGTTCATTTCTAAATGCTGTAAGAATTTCAACAACAATTTCAATTATAACTCCCTAAGCAGGGGGTCCACTTAGCTAACCAAAGTTGAATCAGAAAGAGAGAGCCTGTGGTTAGAAAAAGAAAAACTAAAATAAAATAATCAGTAAATTTTCTGTGAATTGGGATAGTAAGAGGCAAGGCTGATCTCTGACGGGGCCCAAAAGCACATAGTTTTCTGGTTGGGAAGGTCTTTTCCTCATGATGAGGGACAGTCCTACTTCCATGCATTCACCTGATTCCCAGATGCATATATTGAACATTTGCTGTAGCCCATATATTACTAGAATCCTAACACTGGGCATACAGGCTGACCTCAAGAAGTTCACAGACAAGTGGCAGAGACAGACATGAGGAACACACAATTACAATGACATAATAGAAAGTTCTATAATGGATGTAAGCATAGGAAATACAAAATGCAAAGGGGGCTCTCCTAAAACAATCTGAGTGGTTAACAGAAAGCTACCTAAAGTCACTTGCTTTCAATCTGAGATAATAAGTGAGGGTTACCTATGTGAACGAGAAGGATAAGGGTCAAAATAGACCACCGTGCATGTCCTTTGATAAGATTGGTACTTAGGTGTGTGTGGTGGATGAAGTGACAAGGGTCTTGTTAATACAGCTGATGAAAACAAAATTGTAGTTATCCTGAATATGACAGGGAATTTAAATGAGAGACATTGATTCTAAGCAAGGAAGTGACAAGCAAAGATTAGTTTCAATATTTTATGTCTGGAAATGCCTAAAATAAAGGATCTTTTAAAAGGAGCCCCAAAACAATTTCCAATTAAGTAGATGAGAAATGTCTTCCTAATCTGAGTAGTGACAATGGAGAAGAAAGAGGAGGTATGAAGAAATGTTTAAGGGAAAGAAGCAATAGGTTTTGGTGGTGGTAGCATGCAATCTAAACAAGGAAGTGAGTCTAGGATGACTTTTTTCTGACTCGAGGGGTTGTAGGTGGTAGATCCACTTATAAATACAAAGAATAAAGAGAGGTAGTTGGAATTTAATTAATAGTAACTTTATTTTAATTGAATCTCATGTTTTATTTTTGGATTAATTTTCCCACTAAACTTTCAACACTGCTTTTTATCACTGACTTCACTGAACAAAGTGTTGGCCAAATCTTTATGCTGGGACACCACAGGAAGCATCTCAAAATATGCAGGGTGAAATATTTGTGAATTTGTGGAATCAAGTTGCTATCCACAATAGAATTGTCCTAGTTAAAAAAGAAAAACCTGCTCTTAACTTTACCCTTTTTCCATAACACATACATTTAAGCTCCCACATTTCTTATCTGACAATATTTTCTAGGTAGAAAATCTTTCAATCAAAATTCCTAATTTCTCTAACACTGTCATAAGTTAGCAATTGTTTTGTCAGAATGCTGAATCTTCCAAACAACAAAGCCAAAAGGTTACTAAACATGAAGATAACAACTGTTTTTCTTCCTTTTTTTTATTCTCCTCTTGAAACTGTAAACAGACCCCCTGTTCCCTGAAATGTTATTCTCAGTCAGCCCCTTTCATGCCATACTCATGCCATCTGCTTCTCTAGTAAGTGTATTCAATCATTCTAAAGGGCAACATCTATTTCTCTCCCTTCTGCTCAAAATCTTTGCAATCTATACATTTATATGGTAATTCAAAAGCTAGAAAAAAAACAGCATTCAAAAATTCTCTACAAATGATTTAGGTTCATGGCAAGTAAATGAGAATCTGTCTGTAAATGTGCATTAAAGCAATCAAATAGAGGAACAAACCTTGAGAAGAAAAGGGGTGAAACAGATACCTGCCAATGATACATAAGAATAAATCCCAAACCATCCTGACAATTATTCCACATGGAAGACAATTAAAATTTCTCAAAATGAAATAAAAGATCAATGAATCTTAAACATGATATTGAACAAAAGAACAAGACACAAAAATATTACATACAGGATAGTTCCATTTACATACATTTCAAGAACTATATTCTCTAGGAATTCACACATAGGTAGTTAAACAATAAGAAAAGCAAGGGCATTTTGATAGCAAGGTCAGCACAGTCATATCCTCTAGCTAAAACAGAGGAGTATCTGGGAGGAGAGGCTTCTTGAAATCTACTGATATTCTGGTTTTTTACCTAGCATAATCACAGAGATGTTTGCTTTGTAACAATTTGGTACACCACACTTCAATGTTTTTTGCACTTGCTCCCGTGATTGTTATATTTCATAATTTCTTAATGAAATAAATTAAAGGAAGGAACATTGATAAGTACACTGAGGAACTTTTCCTCATACATTATCACCTATCTGTGAGATGTTCTCACCCAGCACATTTGCTGAAGCAATTTCAATAGATTCATTCAGAAAAGAAATTAGATAAGGCCATAGGGGACAGTATATATCAAAAGATAATAAGCCAAAGAGCTTTATATTTTTCTAAAAAATATTTCTTGTATGAACATTTTCCATAAAATAGTAAGCAAGAGCCTGAAACTTCACAAGGTTACCTAATTTTTCAACAACAAATACGTTAATCTCTGTTTAATTTTATTGCCTCAAAATTGCTAAATTTCTATTTCCTGACCAAAACTTCTATGAAACAAAATATTTGTTTGTTCACTTAATGTTATAGGGTATGTGCCACTTTACACGTGTCCTAAAAAAATACTGTTATTATAGGTTTAAGCCACAATGTATGTTATGCCCTTAGCATTTTTACTAGTTAAAATTCTATTTTAAAAAATCTAGAATTGTTTCCATGAATAACTGAATTAGTGATATCAGAAAAACATCAACTATTGCTATAATAAATAAAATTTAAATGAAACTTGAAACATAAAGACTAAAAATAATTCTTCTCAATAAAATAAAACAGAGGCAAACACCAAAGATTGTATTGAGCACTAGCTTGCCCCGCCACCATCACCCCCACCATAATTTCCTTCAATATCTATTAATCTATTCTAAATAGAAGAGTTATAAATAAATAAGCAAACAAATAAATAAGAATGAAGAAACGTGTGGTTGCTATACAGCTTCAAGGCAAGAGATTCCGCACTCTTTCCTATGATATTCATGTCTAACCACATCTGAAATTATTTGCTAAGTACACACTAATCAATGAGTTCATTTATCCCCAAACTTCATTAAAGATACTCTATTTTAAGAATTAATATACTTCTCTATTTTTTAGGCAAAAGATCAAGTTGATCTTTCTATTTTAAATTATACTCCAAAATCAAAATTGGTATTATCTGACAGTTATAGTTCATAGAGATCATGCCTAATTTTAAAAAAATGAAAACTTCATCCTATAGCTTGATAGTCACCAGACTATGGACAATGTGCTAAAGGACTCACAACATCTCACCAGCAAAAACTTCTTTGATAAAAGCATAGACATTGGTACATACAGTTTGCACCAATGTACCCCTATCCTGCAGGAAGGCCAAATATTGAGTGAAAGAATATTTAACAGCAACAGTTGTTTCCTCACAGGACTAGTTCCTTTCAATGAACCAGAATATCCCCTGGTCCAAACCCACTAAATCCCAAAATGTTGAATAATTTCAGTTAATATGAATATCAAAGATAAAAACAACATAAATTCTCAGGGCTGAAAAGCACCTTTAAATTATTAAGTCCATTCATTTATCAAATAGTGTACAATATTTCAGTAAGATAGTCATTCCCAACCTTTACTTGAATGGAACTTGCAGATGTTCAGAGCTACTGAGTATACATACTTACCTATGCTAAGAAAATTTATTTGCAAATAATGATTTTAGCATGTGAAGAAAGGACAACAAATTGGACTGGTCAGAACCTGCCATTCACTGACATTCATTAACATCTCCGACATTCATGCCTAAAGGCAAGAAGGAAGCCCCTCACTTTTGATACTGTATTATGGGCTTTCTCCTGTGGCCAGCCCTGTGGTTTATTTCCTATTTACCTGTGACTGAGTGATAGAGTGAGGTCAGGCCCATGCTACAAGACTTATTTCCAATCCACTGGGTAAGGAGTAGGAAACCCCTCATAAACTTCCTGATCCAACCTTATTCCCCAATCTAGTTTTCTTAGGATATTGGTAGAGAGTAATAAAACCAACACTGTTTGTATTTGTGTAGTAAGCCTTATGTGCACACACCAAAATTTAAAAAAAAAAAAAGGAAAGGAAAGGTGAGAAGTACCACTAACCCTTAGCATCCATGCATTGATAAACATTATTCAAGGATCCAGTAATGGAATGATACGATGGAGTAGTCATGGCCTTACTCTCAAATAATATACAGGCTAAGTGAGGCATAAAGAGTTACAGCTGGTATAAAAAACAAAAACAAACAAACAAAAAAAAACACGGTATGCTGGATCCAGTAGTCAGCTCTACCTGGAGGCTCCATGAAATTGTAATGAGATAGAACATATGATTCACATCCTAAAGGATGTATAGATATTCCAGGCACATGAGAAGAGAGAGGACAATCCAGGTCAAAGACACAGCATGAGCAAAGGCAGAGCAGCATAAACCAGCACATGAGTTAAAATGTTTCCTTTTACCCCATCTGCTACTGAACGCTATACACCCATAATATAAGAACCTTGGACAAAGTGATGGAATTCTACTTACAGAGTAGGCTATAAAGTTATGCGCTTTGAGAGTGGAAAACATAATTAACAAATATTAGGGGGTTAGGGTAGTAAGTGGAGGAAAGTTTAGGTTTAATTTTCCCTCTCTTCATATCAGGAGTCATTAGGTAGGTCTCCCAAGATATTAAGCCACTTTCAGGTTATTGATGGTCTTTTGATTTCGTTATTTCTGGCACTTCGCACATGCTTAAAGCACCTCTTCCCATTGCCTTTTTTCCTCTGTACTTTCCATTTCCTGATGCATCCTTCAGTCACCAGTTATCACCTCCCCCATGAAGTCTTCCTTGATCCCACGTGTGTGTTATATGCCACACTCCACTGCTTTCATAGCTCACTGAACTTCCTCATATCAAATGTATTAATTACTCCACTTAGGAATTTGTTATCCATCTCCCCAACGAACCTACCAAGTCTGTGGGAGTAGCAATCTTACCCTGCTTGTTGTATACTTAGGGTCCAACACATCATTTGGTTCACAGTAGGGGCGTAGAAATATTTGTGAACTCAGTGTTAATCAATTAGTTAATCAATTCATTGATTATCTTTGTTAATTAATGTTCCAAAAAGACAGGCTTCAGGTAGAGCATTTAATGACAAATTATCTGTTTCTTTTCAATAGCTAGGAAACTATAAAACTCCCATGTAAAACTTTTTACCAGATACAATTTTGATATAAATAAAATACACTGAAACAGAGCAAGAGTATGTATTTTTTACTGATAAAATGTTTATTAATAATAATTCTTCATAGCTTTGCATACAGGTATACAGGGCCAATAGCCAACTGAAATATAACTGTAAGGTGTCCCAGATGTTTACAGCTGGAGTCTGCCCTGACTGGTCAACGCTGGTTCGTTGTCTATAACGTATCAGTTGTCACGTATTTTCAGTACCATCCCCATATACACAAAATGAAAAACACAGATGCATATCAATTTCACAGAATTACTTATAAGTGACGCTGCGAAGTAATTTGAATCCCGTCATTGATTTTTATTTCCGAGCTTTTCAAATTGCATGCTTGTGACTCCTGAGAGTTATGGAGCCATTGTTGAGGGGTGGAAAAGTTCAGCTGCCTGTCTCCCCCTCGAGCCCCTCCCAGAGTAGTGCACTCACTATCAAGCTCAGCCTCCTGGCCCAGACATCTCCTCCCCAGAGAACTGAGTAACATAGCTGTTTCTTTTCTGTTTCTTTCCTTACTAGATTAGAAAGCAGTCACTCTGAGCTATGTAACTGTGTGTGAGCACACAGGAGTTGCTTGACTCCATAAATATGGTTACGATCTAGTGGAACATTTAAAAACATTCATACATACATTTACAAATGCAAATAACTATTAACTAACTATTAATTAGGTGTCTTTATAATGCTAATAAAGGCTGGCATACTTATTCACTACTGGAAATTGTGAAGACACATTTTCTTATTTTGTGTCAATCTGCTTTTCTAGCTTACACAGATCAAACAAAATTAAAATTTTGTGTAATCGAAATCTGAAAGCATTAATCTATTACCTTTCCATCCTGAAGATCAGTGCCTTAGAGAAAAAAAGACTACTTAGTAAATGTAAGTGGAAATCCTATTTATATATTTCATATCAGATAAGAGAAATTGTTCCCATTTAGGGTCCTGTGAAACTGTAAGTCCCCCAGAGTCTTTCTATTACAGTGATCAGAAAACAACCTAGGGCAAGATCACCCGCAGATCAGCTGCTGGGTCAGGTTTAAATTTTTCTTACTTCATTTAGTTCTGAATAACCTCATACAGTTATCTAAATTTATATCATATTCTTGACATTGATCTTTGCCCAGTATGCTTTTCCTTTGGGGAATCACTTGCCCCATAATAATCTTTTTTGGTTCATATAATTCAGGTGAGGCTGACCCAGGCCCACAAAGAACGAATGTCCCAAGCCAAAACAATCAAAAATGCTCCTAGAGCCTTTGCTAAAGTTTTCTGCAAAGGTACTGTAGAGGGAAGGCAGTGGCTGCCAGTTGTTGTGGGCCTTCCTGAGAAATATCCTCTAAATTTTCAAACAAAACAAAACACACAAAACAAAAAAAAAAAAAGCACTCTAGTTTACTCTGAGATCATTAACGGGAAAGCCATGGCACCGAGGCTGCAGGGGCTGGCACACTATAGAAAGTGTGCCCAAGAATAAAGCAAACAGAGAGATGCAGATCCGAGAGACAGGGCAGGCTGTGTTCAATAGTAAGTCCGGGAGAATCAGTGTCAACTAGATAGAGATTTTTTTTATAAAATATCTTGGAAGTGCCACATTGGTGGTTTTAAATCTGTAAACAGAAGTCTTCTTTTCTTGTTAGAATACAATTTTGTATGTTTCAAAATTGGAAGATACCACATTAGCCATCCATAATGACTATGTAAATACATAACGAGAAGAGAGAAAATAAACGGTCCTAGGCAGAGAGAGAAACGGCCTTGCCCAAGAAATATAATTCCTACTTAAAGTTGTTTTCTGTGCATTATCTAAATCACAACGTGCAGTCATTCCCTTTTCCTTTCTTACCAATTACACTGACATTGTACCTTGAAAAACCTTAGGCCTTCCTGGAGACAGTCTAACTGGGATAGTGCCAACATGTATAAAATAGGAAGCAGTCTAGCAAATAATGAGAGGTGAGCAGCCTAGCAGAGAGCATGGCAAAGTGAAAAGAGAGAAATAAAGGGATTCTTGAAAAAACACCGAGCACAGCGTAAAAAACACACTCACTATTTCATCTCTATTTTACTTAGTCAAATTCGGAGGATTCGCTCACTTACTATCTAAATTCATTTTTCCCTGATGGCTAATACTTTTTGCTATTTCTGAAAGGATCTGATGAGCAGAGAACTTTTCTTTGTCCCTAAATTCTAGAGTAAACACCGAAGAGTCGGTGTGGCTTAGCAAGCTAAGAAACAAGGTCAGACACCTGAGATCACGGGTTAACTGGCTGGTACATCTTCCGAGGCAGATCTGGAACTGCCCTCGGTGACACTGTGTACCATCCGCTGATTCACATCTGATTTTCATTTGGGTACAGGCTGAGAAGAGGGCAGAGGAGGGCAGACAGGACTTGTTGGACAGGTACAGAGGCCTTGGACTCTAGACAGGAAATTGATCACACATAAAGCTGCAGCAGGGACTCAGGTGGGAAGTGTTTATGAGCCTCGCCGTAAACTCTCCTGGGTACCTCTACCACATACTCAAGGGCTTGTGCGAAAAGCAGCAGCAGCAATAAGTCAGCAATATGCAAAGGCAAAGCAGACAGCGGGCAGGTGGAAATAAAAGGGTCCATAAATTCACAATCCCTATTCTGATCAAATTTAAGAAACATATCAGCTCCCAAAATTCTTGAACTTGTCTGGTTTGAAAGTGGCAGGACATGCTATTTCTGGTGTTTGACTTTAGAACCTTGTCTCTTTTCTGGTTTGAACAGCAGTGTCATTGAGCCACCTGCCTCGGATTTGCACAATTAAAGCATTCCTTAAGAGCCAGTAGCGTGGCAAAAACAATTGTTACCAGGGGTAACTTTTTTAGTAACCTTTAAATTTATTTCTAGACATAAGTCACCAAGTGTGTATCAATAACTATTTGATTGGTGGGTGTTTCTGACAAAGCTGAATAAAGAAACATTGTCCAAGATATAATACGTGATGATAAATGAAACAGACCAAAAAGATGATTGTACTATTCCCTCTTGTCCTGAAGTAGCACAATTTAAAAGTCATTGATTCTCATGGTCAAGAGATTATTGCATAATTTCCAAAAAACTTTAAACTCATCCATCAAGAAATCATTCTTATTTTGATGCAGAGAAACGAGAAAATACATAAAGCTAACAAATGTACCAGTGTCACAGAGTAAACTAATAAACACAGACATTTAAACTTCACAGGTTTTCATTACGGAAAACCAAAATAATTAACAGTTTACATGGAAAATGCTTTCTACTTCTTTTATAAATCATTAAACAGAGGCACTTCTGTTATGAAATCACTGTGCAATTCTATTTTTCTTTCATAATGTTATTTTTTTTAACTTCAAAATACTAGCTTAACTAGCCATTAACATTTTAAACCTCATGTAACTTTTTCACAATTTAAATGACACACAGGTACACTCACACTTATAAAGGAAAGGGTCAAAGGAAAGCGGAAGATAGGCAGAAGGCTGAGTAAAAGGGCAGGAATGATTAGAAAAATCACCCTCCAGAGGAACTATGTTGGACTTTTAACCCAGCTCTTTTTAGGCCTGCCCTACCATGAGATGCAGTAACCAATTTTTGTGGCAAATCTTATGATCTGAAGTGACTTTATGTTGTTTTTTTATACACTCCTGCCAGTATCTACAGTTTCCTTTCTCTTGAGAGATGTTGGATTAGGTCTGAACAACTTATTAAAAATGAAATAATAACTGTAGATTTCATATCACCAAGCCATAGCTTCTCAGCAATTACCAACTAGAGTTATGCTCATCTCTTATAATTTCAGAAGTTAAACAAAACTATTCATCTATTTTAAAGGAATCAAAAGCAGTTCCATGATTTCTGATGGAAATCAGAGTTGACATTACCTTGAGAATTGCTACCAGATGAACACAAAATACCATGCTCAGTTTTGACTTATGTGTGAAAGCTGTCATTGAGGCTATAGCATAAGTTATATAATGCACAAGTTATCAGACTCAGATCTGGTGTCCCCGCAGCAATATCTATTGAACAAGAAATTTTTTTAAAAAGTATTATCTCTGAAGGAAAAAAAAAAAACAGAATAAAAGCGGTCCTGATTTTCTGAAATCAGAATCTCCTCCCACACCAACCTCCATGGCCACTGCTCTAGTTTACCTCCCCATCGCCCATGCTTAACCTATCCCAAGTGCTTCCTATCTGGTTTTCTTGGCTTCTGCACACACAGTCCTCCTCCCTCCATCCACTCCCAATCCATTCTGCATACAACCACTAGATTCATTATTGAAAACATCCCCCATTCCCTGAATTCCTGTGTATACAAACACATACACACACACACACACACACACACACACACACACACACACACATTTATATGTAAATTTTTTAAATGGGCTACCATGTAAGACTTTATGGTGTGTAGTTCTGCATCAGATTCTCCCTTTGGCTGCATCTTATTTGAAACTTTATTCTTGCCATACCAATTTATCTTTTTAGTGCTTACTTTGTTGCATATTGAGTATTTTGCAATTTGCTTCAAATCCTTTGGGGAATCTGATTGAGCATGAATTTATTAAATACTCATTCATTTAGGTCCAGTGTCAAGCTACCCACTCTGTGAAGCTTTCCTGTTCTCCAGAAAGTCAGTCACAGTGATTAGAGGGCACACAATGAATATTTGTTAAGTGAGTGAGTGGTCCTTGTCATAAGGTAACTAATGGTCTACTGCGTGTTATTAGAATCAAAAGAAGAGTAAATAGGACAAAGGTCCAATTAGTCGAATATTTAATGAGGTCCTGATGGATGGCAGAGTGCTGTGCTAGTTGCTGGAGAAAGATGAACCAGAGTTTTCTCTACCCCTCCAGCCACGATATGAAAAATGGAGGCATTTATGGCTGGATTTTTTCCAGACAGCCCTCATATACTTATACATGTACGAGGTCTGACAATTAAGTTCACAAACTCATCCTAGAGAAAGTGCTACATACCTCACTGCTGAATATCACTGTGGTCACCTTCCAAGTACTCCCCTTGGGAAGCTGTGCACCAACGCCAGAGCCTAGTCCACCCTTCAAAGCAATTTTGGGACTCTTTTTCTGGAATGGCCATCAGAGCTCTCATTGCCAAGATTATGACACATTATCGAGTTGTTTGTACAGTGCTATCAACGTAAGTGCACGATGGCATGTTCATAAACTTAATTTCCAGATTTGGGGTACTATGACAGTACCCAAATGAGGTATATAGCACTTTTTCTAGGATGCGTTCCCAAAATTAAATGTTTAACCTCATATTTTATGTTGTGTAAAATAAATAATGTAAAAAATATTTTTCTATCATTTGACAGTAGATATGAAGACATGTAGAAAGCAGTAGGAAGCCTGAAGGCAAGTGAACATTAAAAATTAATTTCAAGTATGTTCTAGTAACAAATATAAAAAAGAAAATTAAAATTATGTTAACTTTGAATGCCAAGAGTTCACAGTAAACCTACTAAAGTTCTTATTAAATTCTCCACACATCTAATGTTGTAATATAATTCACATCTCTCTGTGCTATCACCAATTAGAAAAAAAAGCTGTAATTATTTTAAAGACTCTTTTTTCTAAATTGGAAAAGGAAGATACCGTGCTTCAAATAATCTAAATTAGAATTACTAAATCAATCCTCTCTGAAAATGAATCTCTTTTATGTACTTGTCAAAATCTATTCGTTTTTTCTTTCTGGGGTAATTTCTCAGAGAAATTAAAAAACATTCATCCAACTTTTTATATTCTTGTTAGAAATTCTGCTTTTAAAAATAACAGTGAAATTTTAACACCATAAAAAATAAAAATAAATCAAAGAGAAACTAATCACCAATAAAAAGAGAATTTCCTATACATCTATTTAAGTTTGTTTATTTGGATGAGTTTTGTTTATTTTCTTGGGTTTGTTTCTGTATACTTTAGAAAATATAGAGCACCACCAACCAGGCTCTAGAAACATCTCCTACCCACACATTTCAACAAGATTGGGAAACAAGCTGTAATAGATTTCCTGGGCCCATTCTAATAAGGATTATTATAATACATTTAAAATACAGCATTTTTACCCTCTTATTAAAATTAGGCACCTCCTTGTTTTTGAAACTGAACTCTCATCTCATACTATTTTAATTTTCCTGCTTCTGGACCACCCCAGTCCTTGGGGCATAGACTACCTGTAATAACTCTTCTTCCTTGATCCATAACCCTAGAAGTAAGCATTCCCCAAAGCTCTCCCACTACACAATTGTTCTCAAAGTTTAATTTTACTGCCATATCTCAACTATCACTTTTTATGCAGATAATTCCAAATCTGTATCTTTAGCTCATGATCTCTTCACTGAACATAAGGTGTCTTGTTGTCCACCTTCTAAAGTTTTCTACTTAGATGTTATTCTCTCAACTTAAGCTCAACAAACTTATCACCCTCTCCTCAAAATTGGCTTCTCCTTCTAACTTCTCTTTTTCTCCTCATGGTACTTTATTTTTCATTTGTTTTCTTCATCAAGGCTTCACTCCATTCTCCTTTCCATGCATCTTTTCTGTCACTTGTTCAGTCCAAGCTGTCATTAATTCTTTCAGCCCTCCCTTCAAGAGTTCTCACACTTACACCCTTCTTTTCATTGCCACAACTACCATGTCCATTGGGTTTTCATCGTTAATGACAAAACTGCTTCAATAACCTCCAACTTGACCTCTTTATTTTGGTTTCTCACATACTATAATCAATATAAATCTCCCTAAAATGCCACTATGATTTCACTCTTTAGTTAAGTTTCCAAGGTTTCCTTTCCAAAATTTTCCAACAGGATAAAGAACCTACCTCACTCATACTGTCTAAACCTTGATCTGCTAATTCTTCCCATTTGGTTCCCTCAGAAAGCCCTTCCCACTCCCCTTACCTAAATCCTGTACACTATCAAGGGCCACCTCAGATGCCTCCTCCTCCATGGCCTTTTCTCAGAATGCTGTGACTTTTCCTCTCAGAACATATTGCATTAACAAATAGTCTACCCAAATCCTGTAGCAGCTCAATATGGCAGAATAGAAAAACACTCAACTAGACACCAAAGCAGCCCAGTCTATGCACAACTCTGTTATTAATCTACCTTAGGACCCTCATTGTAAGTCACTTTATTTCCCCAAGCTTTGGGTTCTCACCTGTGGGAGGGAGGGGGCTGCTAAGGAGTGAAAAACTAAAAGAGATCTCAGTTTTAGAGATGCTGTGGCTAAACTACCTCATGACACTCTAATGCCAATATCTAATGAATTGAATCTTTACAATAAGCCTTGTCTTCAAAGCCGACTATAAGTCCCTTAGAGAAAAACAACTTTTCCCACTGGTTGCCGCAGTGCCTAATACCATACTTTGCATTTTGTAGGACCCTGAGAAATATTTTGCTGATTGATAAGTAAGAAATCTGTTGAAGGTAGCATGCTTCCTGAATTTAAAAAGTCCAAATTAGAAGGGCCTCTGATGTCTAGATCTAGGTTCGATACTCTAAGCACAAAGACATCAAGGAATAACTCTCCTCAGACCCTTTTGGAAAATTAATTATAAATAACTAAAATCAAGATTAGATTCATGAGCTAGATCTAGGATCCTAGTATAGAAAGATTAAATGTTAACCTGATTTTCTGTTACCTAATAGTCATGTAAATTAACTTCTGATGTGTTATTTTTGCCTGAAAAATAAGGACTGAAAACTACCTGCTATGCTTATTAAGCAAAGTAATCTGTAAATGGTAAAAATGCAAAGTGATTATCATTGTCTAAATAAATCCCAGGTTTACAAAGGCTAGATCTTCTGCTATCAAAGGATGTTTGCTGGTGCTCACTCATCATTGGTGACATCATTTAAAGATACACATTTCTAAACATAAGAACTTTGTTCCTGGGAGAGAAAAATAGGTGCAGTCCTCTGGATGGAAATGCTTTTCTACAAAAGTAAGGTAAAAAGATTATACTTTAAGCCAGGAAAATTTGAACTTTCACATTCTTCTAAGATGCAGATGCTGACATTTTTGTGCTTTTTAACTTTTGCCAAAGCAACCAAATCATTGATTTTGCAAAGACAGTTGTATAACATGTTTTTTAAAATCAATTTGTTCTAAGCAACTATTTATTTCTTCCTTTCAAAGGAATTACATGCATGGGTTATTTCATGACATATAAGAAAACATCTTTCATTTTTATGATGTATATGGCACCGTCGTGACTTTGGTACTCATGTCTTAAAGACTGTAACTTGCTCATAAAAATAAATCGGATGTTTCTGCAGAGCCCTGTAATGCTACTGCCATCTACTTACCCCCAGTACCTAATGAGGCATGAGACAGGCTCTAAGCACAATCCAGTTGTTTACTTTCTTCTAGCCAATAAAGAACAACAAAGAAGTATTGGAGTCTATTCACCTACACAATAGAAGAAATGGACATGGGAGAAAATGCAAGGTCTTCAATATTAAAATGCTTGAAAGTGTTTTCTATAACAAGACAATGATGATGAACAAGAAGAAATTAGAGCAACAGTGCTATTTATCAATAACATCAAGACCAAGAGCAGAATATGTGGCAGTAACCACTAAAGATGCTCTCATGTTCCTGAGATCCTTTAGTCATTGCAGAGAACTTTTTTGTGTGAACACAGAATGGAGAACAGTCCTGAGAAATAAAAGAATTACCTCTTAACAGAGGGCACAAAAAACTAGAACTCCTACTGTGTAAACAATCCTAGCCTCGGAAATGTCTTCTTAAAAATTAAAACACCCAAAGCTTGGTTTTGCAAGAAAAATGTTAACTCTAAAAGCAGTAATATTTGTGGGAGTCCCCTGGTGATGTAGTGGCTAAGGCTTCGGCACTGTCAACGCTGTGGCCTGGGTTCGATTCCCAGCCAGGGAACTACCCACATTAAAAAATAAATAAATAAATAAATAAAAGCAGTAATATTTTTACTGCATAGTAATTTAAAATAGATTGAAATTTTCTAGAGAGTATTTAAGTGGAATGTGAAACTGTTCTGGCAAAACTTTTGCATATTTGCATTGAAAAACATCATTTATTAGCAACCTTGCCAATAATGCAGACCTCCTCCCCCTTCCAGGTCTTCAGCAGCAGCCATCAAGGGGCAGAAGAGCAAATTGGACTAGGCTGCCACAATGGCTTGTAGGCCAAGCCAACTCAGAAAAGCATTCACTGACCATCTCCCAATTCTGGGTCGTGCTATGCAGCAAAGGATTAAAGTCAGGCATGTGAGGCCATATAGCTTCACAAATATTCGATTTATTCCTAATAGTTATAGTCCTGTTAGTAGAAGAAACAAGCTTGTGTTGTGTCCAAGTTTCTCTCAAACACGTGGATTCAATAAATCCCTTTATTTAGCGCTCAAGTGCTTTTTTATACACCTCCTAATCACCACCTCAGTCCTTTCCCTATAAGAAAGAACGCACAAAATCTCATGTAGCTTCACTCCTGGGTTTGTTTTGTTTTGTTTTGTTTTGTTTTGTTTTGTTTTGTTTTGTTTTCATCTAGTGAGGTTTTATTTACTAAATTGAACAGTTTTCCAAACTGGTTGTACCAATTTAACTTTCACAGGCAACATATGAGAGCTGCAGTTGCTCCACATCCTCGTTAAAAATATAGCCAATCTTCATAATTTTGGCCATTCTGATGTCTATGTAGTGGGATCTCTTCTCACTAGTGACTGATGATATGGAGCATCTTTCTATGTACTCTTTGGCCTTTGGGATATTTACTTTAGGGAAATGGCCATTCAGGCTTTGGCCTATACTTTATTGAACTGCTTATCTTTTACTTACAGTTTTCCAGGAGTTACTTACACATTCTAGATACAAGTCTTATATTGAATACATTCATTACAAATATCTTCTCTCAATACAAGATTTGTCTTTTCACTCTCTCAAAAGTGTGTTTCAATAAACAGAATTTCTTAATATTGATGAAGTCAAATGTGTCAACTATTTTTTTATTAATTATGCTTTTTATAAGCTATTTAAGAAATGTTTGCCTACCTCCAGGTCATGACTATATTCTTCTCTCTTTCAGGTTTCACAAGGCCAAAATCCAAACATAGGCAAGCCAAGCTCTGATTAGAGGCTCTGGGAATGAACTCTTCCAGGTTCACCCAGGTTGTTGGCAGAATCCAGTCGCTTTGTGTGGTAAAACTGACATCCCCATTTCCTTGTTGTTTGTCAGCTACAAGGCCACTCTTAGCTCTTGGGACTTCTTTCCCATCTTAACACAGGGCCCCGCCTGCATCTAAGAGCCAGAAAAAAAATCTTTCTCATCCTTGAGCTCTTTCTTACATTGCTCTCCATAGCATCTCCTCTGTTGTCCCCTCTGCCACATTTCTCTGACTGACTCTTCCATCTTCTCTTTTGCTTTAAAGGGCTCAAGTGATTATCTTGGGTTTACCTGGATAATCCAGCATTATCTCCTTATTTTAAGGTCCCATAACCTTAAGTACATCTGCAAGGCTCTTTATAACATATTAAACAGGATCTGGGGTTTAAAGTGTTAAGATCTTTAGGAGGGAAGGCATTAATTGAACAACCACAGTTATCCCTAATAATTATTTTAATATAGTAACATGAAAAGATAGGTCGCTTTACTGAAGAAACTAGGAGTGTGCCAGTATAGCTCATCTTTAGCCTGGATTTGTATCCCATTTAGTCTTATTCCCATTACATTCTTGATTTACTTTATGTTTGTGACCTCAAGAAAGTAGAATAGTCATGGTCGACTACTCATTTCATTCGTCTCATCATATATATATTACTGACCAAGATATGTTGCTTATAAAGCCACTGAGTTACTACATTCCAACACAACATGGCATAAAAAGTATTTCTCAAATATAAATATACATTTGTTTATCTATAAACTCCTCTAACCAAATAAATTTTATATGCTTACTTATTGACTTAATTCATTACATTTCCCTCTAGTCAGTTCTGTTGGTTAGATAGCTCACCTTCTTTAGACATTAAGAACAATATTTCACTATTGCCTAGCTGAGCACTATGTCAAACATAGATTACACAACTTTGCTTTCAAAGAGCAAACATGTTTAGAAAGTTACTTGCAATATTGGTTTACTAGTGCTCAGTTTAGTTATTGACTGAGTAAAAAAGTAAGTGCATTGTCTTTAATCGTGATTCGTTCCAAGTAGTTTTTTTTATTTAATGTTTAAATACTTGATCATCATTATCTGTATTTAACTGTGATACAAATATTATAAAATTAAAGCTGTGGTTTGTAAAAAAAAAACTGGTTTACTAATTCCAATTTAAATCAAAACTTATTCTTGCAGCTATTATTTTTACTTGAAGATTTATGGAGAAAAAATTCACCCAAACCTCTTGATAATACATGCAGTTATGCAGTCAAAACTGATGTATTTTCAATTTCCAAAGCACGTATGTTCTTGTGCTGTTTTCCACATAATCCAGTGTCAAAGACATTAGTAATTTTGACTTGATTGCACTGTAATTATTCAAATAACCTTAATTTTATGCTCTGGCCTAATTTCCATATTTATTGTTACCATTAAAAATAAGTATTATAGATAATATATCTACAGTACTTCCATTAATTGGAAAATACAATTCTTAAAAATAATAAAGACAACTATGGCAATGTAGCTGTACTTATTATCAACATAAATCATGGCTGAGTACCATAACCTCAGCACTTAACTGGTCCTTCTAAACTTGGCATGATCATTCCACAGTGGATATGACCACAGCTTGACCAGTGACCATGTCAGTACACCAGGTGGCCCTTTCTGATACCTCAAAAGTAAGATAAACTCTCAGGTCAAGATCAATCCCTTGAAAACATCTACTTCTGCTGAAACCAAGATTTGTTTATTGCAGCTGCTCAGCAGGGCTCTGCACCTCTTATCAATCAAGTAGGAGCTGCTGCATTTCCTACCCTCTGCAGGAAACAAGAGTCTCTAGCAGAGACTTATCAGCAGGGATTCTAGCAGTTCTGCCAGACAAGAAAAGAATGCAGGGGCAAAGAGAAAAGGAAAGGTGAAAAGGAAGGCAAGAGAAGCGGCAGGAGTACAACATAAGGAATCAGACACTGTGCTTACTGTATAGACCCTTTTGCAGCATATCACAGGACATTTCAGCAGGAAGCTTCTATGGGGATTGGGAAATCTTTAAATATTAAGCATAAAAAACATTTCAGAAAAATATTGTCTCTTATAGGAAAAGAAGCTGTAAATAAGAGGTAGTATAAAAAATCTTTAAGTGCCAAACATTTTAGTAACTTTGATTTTCACCAAGAGGTGATTTATTTCTCTGAACATAAAAGCAGCCAAAACTTGAACCAAGAATCTGTTGTTATAAAACTGGAATATAGTGAAAAATTATCAACCTGCTTTTGTTCAATTCTAACTTAAATTTGGGATAATTAAACAATTGGATTAAGTTACTATAAAACTTTTGAAAGCTTGAAGAATATTGTGACAGTACTCAAATACTAGGAAAGCAGAAACATAATAATGCCTGTCTTACAAAGTGATTTAAAAAAAAAAAAAGTGCCAGCAAAAAGGATTATATGGTTGTAATAGAAGTTTAAAGTTATCAGTCCACCAATTTATTAAACTTATTATTTTTATCATTTCATTTTTCTTCTGTGAAAAAGGTAGGTAGATTTTTTTGGAAAACAAATTTATGTTACTTAAAAAGGAAAAATAAGGTGAAACAAGAAACTATTTATAAAGCCAATATGTTGGAATAAGACATGGTACCAAAGCTCTGACTCCCAACTCTGCCAGTGATGAAAATAAAAATAACACTACTACTAGCTCAGGATAAATGACAATTATATAGTATAAACTTGGAGCTGTGTTAAAAAAAAAAGAAAGAAAGAAAGAAAAGTTATTTTAGATCCAGCTAGGAAAAAACAAAATATAATTTTTTAAAAGGGCGGCATCTGTGAATTACAATGGAAGAATTAAAATACACTTTAACTTCTAAACATGATCTTAACTGTACTTACATTGGTCAAACATAATATGCAATTCTACCTGTCAGTGGAACCTGAGTCACTACTGCTATAATGTACCCAGTGGTCATAACACGCTCTTCTACAACCCACAATAACCCCCAGGTATTGACTAGAGTCAACCCAGTGACTTCACAACTCATATGTCACAGAGGGAAAAAAATGTCCTATAGCTATAAGACAACCCACAAAGATGTCAGAAAAATCTTAGAAAACAATACCACCTCATCAGGGTTGTAGGATTTATGGTTAAGAACACCTGCTCCCCTCTCCCTATTACTACTAAAAAGAAAAAGCAAGTAAACGACATATTGACAGGTCAAAGAAAAAACAACAAATACAACAGAACAAAAACCTTCCAAGCTAATAATAAAGGAGGTTTTCTTCACTTGGTTAATAAAAAAGAATGCCTTACCAAGTTTCTAATGTTCATTTTATCATTTAATAAATTCCATAATTTCTCGCCTATAGCTAGAAGAAATAGGACTCCCTGCCAAACATCAGCCCAGAAAAGTCAAATTTGCCTGAGTGTCAGCATGAAAAACACAGCTGAAGGTTAATATTTAATCTGGCCTCTTCTCTGATCCTTAAAATCATGTGGCTAAGGTGAAGTTACTTTGAAATTGCTGATAGCAAGATTTCATTCACCATGAAACGGAAGTTATGCTGGAAGAAGGGGAAATGAGGAAGCCATGAAAAATTTGTTGAAGGCTGAATAATTTTTTTGTACTAGCAACATATTAAACAGACTAACTGACTTGAGAGCATAAAGAATCTACTTTAATCCTGTCTTTTCATAGGGATAAGCCTGTTAGAGATTTTATATCCTGAGTGTTTATGCTGAGCTGCCAAGAAACAACCAAACAGGAAAGCTGGATAAAAGACAAGAAGTCAGGAAGATGCTATGCCAGCTAATTTCAAGCTCAAATGTTTGGTTTGCTGTAAGAAGGTATCTGAATATTTTTTGTCTTCTTCATAAACATTTATGTTTGCTAACCCATGTCTTCACAGCATCTGTTCCCTAGTTAACTCAGTCATTTTTCCTGGTTCTCCTTATTAGAAGAGGTTTCCTCCCTTCTTTTCTGGAGGGTTTCAATGCCTAATTGTCATTCTTATATGTTATCACAAAAGTATGAGGGCTGTCCAGAAAAGCCTAGCCATAAATGACTCTATTTTTCACATTACACAGCTGGATACTTTCCAGACAGGCCTCGTATACAGTAATTAAATATGTTTACAATTCTGTATATTGGAACCAATGGCCTCTTTAATTGTAAAATATTTCTCTGTTTCTGCACAAAATATGCCCAATCCAAACTAGAGTATCAAGATGCTTTGTCCAGAGTGATGTCATCTATGTGGCAACATAGTCATTCCCAACTTCAGTTCCCCTCACGAGAAAACGAACTATAATAGCAACTAGCCACAGATAAGACACTATTGTGAAATCCTCAAACCTGGGGGTAAGGATGAAGCAGCCCCCGGGACCCCATAGACCAAGGAAAACCCGTGAGAAAGTAAGAGGAGCAACTACCCTCTGATGGCATTATCCCTCCCCCAGGCTGTCACAGAGCCACAACGAAAGGGTCCTCCTGGGCCTACAGTTTCTCCAGTGGGAAGGAGATAGCCTAAGGACATCTGGCTCCTCCAGCCTTATGGGGCATTTCCTGGGAAGACCAATTAAGCCTCGCCTCACATAGATCACTGGGGAAAATTGAGTTGACCACTGAGGATCAGGCAGACATGTAGATGAGGGCCAGGACTTACAGCACCAGCACTCAGATCTCAGCAGACCGCCTTTCTACCAGCAGCTGCGGCCAAGCAGAGATCCTAGCCAGTGACTCAGCCTATCTACAGAGCCCAGTGGGTGGACCTGTCTGGTCAGGGAGCGAGGTGGGCAATTCTGCCTGATTCAGGTCACTAGTCAACCAGCTAAAATGAACTTAAAATCCACTCTTATGACCCCACCCAGGCAGGGAACCAAATATGCATCCTACATAACTGCTAAGTTCAGCATCCAGTCTCACAAGACAAGGAAGCCTGACCAGAGAATCAGGGCTGCCACAGAGCCCATCCTCCAGTCCTGCTGGGACAGAGAATCAAGCTAGAAGTCTTGCCCAACTGTTAGGTATAACCTCTGGCCCTGCTTAATTAAGCAACCTGAACATTGACACTGGGCAGCCTTGGAACACAGCAGAACCACAGAGCCCAGCCTACAGCCTTGCCCAGCCACAGAGGCCAGTGTATCACTGACCTAATTGTTGAATGCAGTTTATGGCCTTGCCCAGACAGGAAGCCTGGCCAGTGACCCAGTTCAGTGGTGGAACTTAGCCTGCAGCCCCACTTACAAGGGAGCCCAGACAGAAATGCTACATGACCATGAGCCCAGTCATTAGCCCCACTGAACTGTAGGATACAGCAAGAGGCCTTGCCCCACAAGAGAGCCTGGCCTGTGATCTTTCTCAACATCAGAGCATATTCAGCAGTCTACCTGATCAAAAAGCCCAGCCTACAGCCCCGCTCAACTTCAGAGCACTTTCTGCATCCCTACCTGATCTCAGAGCACACTCTGAGTCCTTGTCTGACCTCAAAGCTCAGCCTCTGACTCCACCTGAACACAGAGTCCATACAGAGGTATCATCAGTGCCATCATGTCAGGGATCATAGCCTGAGACTCCACCTGACCAGGAGCAATTACAGAGCCAAACCCTGTCCAATTGAGGAATCCAACCAGTGGCACCATCTTACCAGAGAACAAACCCAGCAATCTTGCCCAACCAGAGGTGACTACAGAACCCAGCTAGTGGCCCTAACTGACAAAAGAGCACAACCAGCAGCCCACCCCATTAGCAAGCCCAGCAAGTGACCCTGATTGATGTCAGAGCCCAACCAGTGGCATCTCCTAACATCAGAGCATGGGCAGTGGCTTTGTCCAAAGACAGTTTCCAATTGCACACCCTGCCTGTCCAGTGCACTACCAGCTGACCCTCTCAGAACCCCAAGCTGAGCTGACTTGTGAAGGACTACCCCTGCCAAAGTGAATCTATAAAGTCTACAAGAAGATACCTCTTACTCAAATGTACAGATACCAACACAAGAATTTGACAAAATTCAATATCCATTCATAATAAAAGCTTTCAACAAATTCAGTATAGAAGGAAATACCTCAATATAATAAAGCCATATATGACAAGTCTACAGCTAATATTATATTATATGGTGAAAGATTGAAAGCTTTTCCTCTAAGATCAAGATCAAGACACTTTCACTACTGCTATTCAACATAGTACTGGAAGTCTTAGCCAGGACAATGGGGCAAGAAAGAAATAAAAGGCATCCTAATTGGAAAGGAAGAAGTAAAACTGTCTGTTTGCAGATGACATAATCTTATTTTTAGAAAATCCAAAAGACTCCACTAAAAAACTGTTAGAACTCATCAATGAATACAGTAAAGTTTCAGGATACAAAATAAACATACAAAAGTCAGTTGTGTTTCCTGTTGGTGAGAATGTAAATGAGTGTAGCCACTATGGAAAACAATATGAAGTTTCCTCAAAAACGTAAGAATACAATTTACCATATGATCCAGCAATTCCTTTTCTGGGTATTTACCTGAAAAGTATGAAAACACTTATTCATAGATATACGTGTACCATGTGATGCTCAGTACAGTATTATTTAGAATAGCTAAGATGAAGGACAACCTAAATTCCATCAACAAATGATTGGATAAAGAAGAAGGAATACTATTAAGCCATGTAAAAAGATGAAATACTGCCATTTGCAACAAAATGCATGGATCTTGAGAGTATTATGCTAAGTGAAATAAGTCCATTGGAAAAGGACAAAGACTGTATGATTTCATTCACATGTGGAATATAAAACAAAAAGTAACAAACTAACAATGCAAACAAAAGCAAACTCATAGATTTAGGCAAAAGAATGGTGGTTAATAGAGAATAAAGGGAATATTACTCTAAGTGAAATAAGTCATACAGAGAAAGACAAATACTGAATGATCTCACTTATACGTGAAATCTAAAAGATGGTGGAGGGGAATTTCATAGAAACAGAGAACACCCTGATGGTTGCCAAGGGCAGGAGTAGGGCAAGGAATAGAGATAAGACTCAAGGTGGTCAAAGGGTACAAATTTTCAGTTATAAAATGATTATATTCTGGAAATGTAATGTATAGCATGGTGACTATAATTAAAAATATTGTGTTGTACATTTGAAATGGCACAATAGATGAGCACTGTGCCTGCTTCCCTTTATGAACACATGAAAATTATAACTAAATTATAGAACAATCAACCTGGAGAACCATCTGAAGTCTAGCTGAACAGAAGTTTTATAACTAAGAATATAAGAACAAGCCATGTTGAGACTGGTAGAAGGGTGAAGATGCTAAATGAGCCAACCCCAAACCTCTGCATCGTGTTTAAAGAATAAGGAGAAATATCTCAGCTGTGGAAGGGACCCCCAAAGAAGTGAAGGACCCCAGCCCCACACCACGCTCCCCAGCCTGGAGTACTAGTGCCAGGAAGTAGCATTGTGAAAAACAGTGGGGATTCCTACTGTTCAGGTGGAACAGAAAGCTGCAAGAAACCCAGGTGTCTTCTTAAAGAACCCACATAGACTCGCTCACAGGCACTTACTGGGTGCTGGCAGAGAGACAGTAACTCAGGGGATATTGGAGACATATGGGGCACAGACTGAGGTGTATGACTTCAGGGTGAGAACTGGAAGATAGCTGCCATTTTTCCTGTGTGGGGTCCTCCTCCAGTGCAGCTGGCATGTGGGCACCATCTTCCTGTGTTGTGCCTTCCCACCACACCCATGGCTAAATATGAATCTGAATTGGTCTGGTGAGCTCCACTTGCGCCATCCTGGTGATTCACAGAGACCCAATGCACACCCATCTCTGTACCGCTCCAGGCTTTATTAGCAGCTGAATCTTACGGGAACTAGCAGGTGGTGGCAGCCCTGGGAGTTTCCTGGCTTTTTGCAGAGCTACCCCAGGCCCAGTACTGGTACTGGTGACAGCCATCCTCAGTCCACAGTGTGGCCTTTCCCATGTCCCTCCAAGTTTAGCACAGGCAGCAAACAAATGTAGATCACCTTATAGCCCCTATTAGGTAGCCCCCAGCCAGTCACAGATAGTGAGTGACCTGAGCGTGCATTGGAGCCACTCCCAAGAGTCCCCAGAACCAACATACTTAAAGGTCAGCTTCAGGCCACTGCAGAGTATGGCCCAATTAGCCCCACAAGTGACACACACAAAGAACAATTTCAACAGGCACCAGAATCCACAGGGGCTAATTCCATTCTGTGGTAGAAGTTCCCCACACAACAGCCTGCAAACTGTGGACAAGGTCAAACCCCACAGCCAGTAAGCCTGAGGGTTAATCCCACCCACTGACATGCCAATAGCAATCAAGGCTTAACTATAATAGGAGAGTACACACAACCCAGACCAGGTGACCAGGGAGACTGTGTCAGGTCCCCAGAGGACACTTACTACATAAAGCCACTTGGCCAACACTGGGAAACATAGCAGATCTACCTAATACCTAGAAACAAACACAGAGAGGCAGCCAAAATGAGCAAAGAAAGAAATATATCCCAAATAAAATAACAAAAGAAAACTCCATAAAAATAATTGAATGAAATGGAGGCAAACAACCTACTAGATACAGAATTCAAAACAATGGTTATAAGGATGTTCAAGAAACTTAGGGAGAACTTCAACAAAGAGATAGCACAAAGAAGGACACAGACACCAGTTAGAAGTGAAGAATACAATAACTGAAATGAAGAATGCACTAGAAGAAATCACTAGCAGAGTAGATGAAACAGAGTAGATGAAACAAAGGATCAAACCAGCAAGTTGGAAGACAAGTAACTGAAAACATTCAATTAAAACAGCAAAAATAAAAACGAATTCACAAAAATGAGGATAGTTTAAGTGTTTTCTGGGACAACATCAAGCGTAACAACATTCACATCATAGGGGTACTGGGAGAAGAAGAGAGAGAGTGATTGAGAACCTATTTGAAGAAACAATGACAGAAAACTTCCCTAACCTGGTGAAGGAAATGCACTTACAAGCCCAGGAAACAAGAGAGTCTCAAACAAGATGAACCCAAATAGGCCCACACCAAGACACATTATAATTAAAATGGCAAAGGTTAAATTAAAGACAAAGAGAGAATCCTAAAAGCAACAAGTCAAAGGCAACTAGTAACTTATAAGGGAGCTCCCATAAAATTATCAGTTAATTTTTCAAAAGAAACTTTGCAGATCAGAAGGGACTGGCACAAAATATTCAACTTCATGAAAAACAAGAACCTACAACCAAGACTACTCTACCCAGCAAGGCTATTATTTAAAATTAAAGGACATGAACAGATACCCCTCCCAGGAAGACATACAAATAGTCAAGAGATATATCCAAACAAAACAAAACAAAAAAAATGTTCAACTTCACTAACTATTAGGGAAATGCAAATCAAAACCACAATGAGATACCTCCTCTCAGCTGTGAGAATGGCTGTTATCAACAAGACAAGGAATAACAAGTGCTGGAGAGGATGTGGAGAAAAAGGAACTCTCGCACACTGCTGGTGGGAATACAAACTGGTACAACCACTGTGGAGGTTCCTCAAAAAATTAAGAATAGAGTTACCATATGACCCAGTGATCCTACTTCTGGGTATCTACCAAAAAAATTTGAAAACCTTGATCTGCAAATATATATGCACCCCAATGTTCATCACAGCACTATTCACAGTGGCCAAATCATGGAAACAGCCAAAGTGACCTTTGAAAGACAGCTGGATAAAGAAGTTGTGGTACATATACACAATGGAATATTACTCAGCCATAAGAAACAATGAAATAGGGCCATTTATGACAACATGAATAGACCTTGAGACCATCATGCAAAGTGCAGTAAACCAGATAGAAAAAAATAAGAACCATATGATTTCACTCATTTGTGGAACACAAAACTGAAAGCAACAAAGAAACAAAAACTCATGGATGCAATCAATAGTGTAGTGGTTAGTGGTGATCTAAGGGTATGGGGAAGGGGGACAGGAGAAGAGGGAGGGAGAGTCAAATATATGGTGATAAAAAGCGAACTGACTCTGGGTGATGAACATATAACACAATACATAGATGATGTATTGTAATATTGTACACCTGGAACCTATGTGATTTTTACTAATCAATGTCACCTCAATAAATGTACTAATAAAAAGAAAAATAAAATAAAAACAAAAAGTAAAATTGAAGGACAAATGAAGAGCTTCTCAGACAAGAAAAAGCTAAAGAAGTTCATCACCACCACAGGAATATTACAAGGAATATTAGAGGGACTTCTTTAGGATGAAAAAAAAAATCAAAATTATGAATACTAAAATGGCAATAGCTACATATATATCGACAATTACTTTCAGTGTAAATGGATTAAATGCTCCAATCAAAAATCATAGGAGGGCTGAAATGGATAAGAAACCAAAACCTGGACTAATGCTGCCTATAAGAGACTCACTTTAGTTTGAAGGACACACAGAGACTGAAAGTAAAGGGATGGGAAAAGTTATTTCATGAAAATAAAAACAAACAAACAAAAACGCTGGGGTAGCAATACTTATCCCAGACAAAATAGACTTTAAAACAAAGGCTATAACAAGTGACAAAGAAGAACCCAATAATCCCACTTCTGGGTATTTATCCAAAGAAACCTAAAACACTATTTCGAGAGGAGGACGAGTACATCCATATGTTCATTGCAGCATTGTTTACAATGGCCAAGACGTGGAGGCAGCCTGGGGGTCTTCTCAATGGAAGCATGGATAAAAAGAAGGTGGTACTTATATGCAATGGAACATGCTTGACCATGGAAGGGAACGGTTCTTGCCATCTGCAGCATCATGGATGGAGTTGGAGGGTATTGTGCTGGGTGGAGTATGTCAGACAGAGACAGACAGATGCAATAAGATTTCATGTATATGCAGAATCTAAAGAACAAAATAAACAAGCAGAACAGAAACTGACTCAGAGATACAGGGAATATTTTAATGGTTTCCAGATGAGCGTGTGGAGGTGTGGGTAGGAGGTGGGGAAGGATCAAGAAGTATAATACAAATTGGGTGTTGCAAAGTAATTATGGGGATGTAGGGTATAACATAGAAATACAGTCAATAATAATGTGATAACTAGGTATATCAGGTGGGTACTAGATTTGTTGGGGTGATAGACGGGAGGGGATTGAGAGGAAAGGTATAAAAGGTGAAGGGATTAAGAAGTACAAATGTTTGCAACCCACCAACAAATGAGGTATGATAACCTCATCTTATAAATAAAGAAACTGGGGCTTAGAGCAATCAAATGCCTTGCCCAATGTCACACAGCTATTAAGTAGCGGGGCTAGGATTGAGGTACAAGTGTCTCACTCCAGAGCCCCCACCCTTTCCACTGCTCCATGCTACTATGAGTATTCCAAGAACTCTATTTAGTTTAACCACTACAGGTCCCCTTCATAAACATGGAGTGATAGAGGTTTATATGACACAAACTCTTGACTTTTAATCTGTCTTATAGACCATAATAGTCTCTTTTCATGGGGTGGAGGGGGAGACTTTATTATAAAAGTTAAGCTTACTGTGGGCTTTAGGCCCTTTTATTTTAAAAGGAAGTTTTGGTAGATGTAAGGACAGGTGAGACATACTATTATAATATTGATTCATTTCAGAGCTATGACTTCTTAGTTATCTGGTTTGTGTTATAATAAAATGCTTGCTTTCCACCTTTTAAGCTATCTAAAACTGGCATGGACCTTATAATCTAATTTCAAAGCAAATTTGCCTATCATCACTCAGAGGAATAAGTTAAAATAGTCCTAATACCTGTCCTAAGCCACTTACACAATCTATCTATGTTCTCAGTATCACCCTCAATTGAGCTTTTTGGTATTACTAGCACACAACAGTTTTAATTTTAACTTAGGATTGTTGGATCCCTAATTGCTGCTACACTGCCTTCAAAGAATTACACGTGATGCAGCAGTAAATTTATTTTGCTTTTTTTTTAATGTAGAAGATAGTCACACACCAGCACCATAATTAAAGGGGAGTAAACATTTCTAACTCTTCTGGAACATATCACAGGACATTCAAAGGCAGGAGAAGTTCATGTGCATCACCAGGACACAAAATGTCTAAACTGACTCAGAACAATCTTTAGATTTTAAACATGGAAAAGGCTTAGTCTCACACTTTTATGGTAATATTGAAAAAACAAAATAGGTGTTGTTACTAGTGGTGGTTAATACAGAAAATGAAATGTGTGGGAAAGAGGGATGTAAATACATCAACAATTGCCTCAATCTTTTGTAGAAATAAGGACTGTAGTATACACCAAAAATTTCTTCCTATTCTTTGTGATATTTGTAGTTCTAATATTTTTATATTTCTTTTTGTTCCCTTTTTCCTTTTATGTAAGGCATATTGTAGTTTATAGGTCATAATTTAGTCCATATGCTATAGAATATCAAGACAGGGTTATGATAAAACTAGAGGAGAAATGTTGTATTCTAAAGACATTAGACATGGAAGTGGATGTGAAGACCAACGAGATTTTATGTTGTCTTGTTTTTAGAGAAGGGATGCATCAGACTTCATTTGTTCAAGAGTTGTTGCATTAAGTTAGGATGGAGCATTCGGTTGTTGCTATTGCAGATCTTGTTTGGAAGTTGTACAGCCAGGGGGAAACTTCAGTGGATATTTTTCATGCTCTGGAGTCACTAGTACTTTTTAAAGCTCTTCCTATGTTTAGAGAATTGGCCATATTCTGAGTTCATGCCAGTAACTCTTTTTCTCAGTTTTCCCTACAGCCAGTTTACAGACAAAATTTGGGTATGATACTCAGAATCACTACTGCAAACCTTCAATTCAAATGCAATATGAAGAAAGAGGCATCTCATAGGATCTATTCTAGTAAGATGAGAGCAGCCACATCCGGCTGTCAGAAGTAGTTGCAGAGGTTCAGTGACAGACTTTACAGTATCTGTGCCTGGTGGCAGCAATGAGGTCTCCAAGAGAGCAGCCCTATATTATGATATGGGTGTTGTTCCAAAACATTTAACACCCAAGTCTGTCTCTCCAAGATATTTTGTGAGCTACTTAATATCTTCAATAAATTGTTTTTCTGCTAAAATTATCTATCTATTCTCAGGAGATCCTGAGAATACAAGGCCTAAGGCAAAAGCTGATGCGCAACTAATTTATTACTCATGCCCTTATGAAGTTAGTATGATTGCTACTTTTTAGCTTATTAAAAAAGACTAAAAAGATGTTAGTATTTTTTGTCTAATGGAACTGTGGTAAAGATTTTTCCCTAGTTTTTTCTCCAACTAATCTAGTAATTATTCAACATGTCTTTTGTATTAAATTCATATTTCTTTCATAATTGTAAAGATGTATTTTTAATTGTTTATTGTTAAATTTATTGGAGTGACATTGGTTAGCAAAATTTACATAGGTTCCAGGTGTACAACTCTACAGAGAATCGTCTGTCTGTTCCACTATGCTCACTACCCAGAGTCAGTTCTTAAAGATGTATATTTTTTAAATGTTCAAATGCAAGGAAACCAAGTCTCTGAAAACTGCAAGAAGGGAAAAGCAGAATATAACCAATCTTACATGACAACTCATTCTGAGAATTAACAGTAAAAAAGCTTCATGCAATTTACTAGCATTTAGATGCATGAATAAATAAGAAAATACATAAATGAATGGATGGATGGATATTATGGATGAATAAATGCATGCACAATGAATGAGTATTCCAATACTGGATTTGTTTTTTCAAAAACCTAATTATCAGAGTGAGATACATATTCCAAGAGAAAAATTTACCTTCCATTGAGTCCCTTCTCTCATTCCTCTCCAGCTGAGGTAACTGGATTCCCAACTGCTTGCACCTAATGGGGGGTCATTCCCACCAAACTTTTTACGCACCCATATATTGAAACCACACATACACAGCCATTACCCAAGCAGTAACTCCCCAACCAGCAGGTGCTGAGCAATAACTCCCAAGACTGAAATGCCTTTTAACAGAGATCAATTTTAGTAACTTGCAGAGCCCTGAATTTGACATTATACCATTGCCTTCTTCTTATACACCACTGTTACTGAATCACTGACATAAGAATTTTTCCCATTCTTCTTTGTGCCCACACCAATCATATAAATATATTTTTAGAAAGAAAGGTGTTGATTAAGACATTATATTGAAAATTTTTAGTAATTATAAATTTTACTTTGAAAATATTTTACTTCACAAATGTATCAAACCATATAAGCAACAAATACTATAGCTCATAATTCTTAATTCACAGGGCACAAATAAGATCTTGAACAACAGAATGAATTTCTTTCAGTTTGGAGCACTGTTTTATTATGTTTCCCCCCACAAGGGAGACAGTAATATGGTGTTTTACAAACCAAGAAATTGTCAATGGGGTGGGTTCAATAAGACTTGATTTAAAATCAAATTTACACATGGAAACCCTGAGATTTCCTGTACATTAACATTGATATAATATCAAACAAGAGTGTTCACTGAGCTATAATTTAAAGACTCTTCAATGCCTCTGGTAGATATCAAATGATAGCCTATTTAAAGGCAATTCTACTTTCTTGGATCAAGGCATGACCTCAAAAATAACTACACTGGAATCTCTGGAAAAAGATTTTTTTAAATGCTATCCTTTACTAGGACATAGAACTCAAAAAAGAAATACAAAGATACTTCTATAAAACATGACCTAAATCACCATAAAACTCTTCTAAGCAGAAAAGGTGGTAGAGGGAGGGAGGGAAGGAGGGAGAGAGGGAGAGAGAGAGGGAGAAAAGGTGGATAGGAAAGAAGAAAGGTAAAAAAGGAAGAAAGAGAGAGGGAGGATGAGGAAGAAGGAAGGGAGGAATAAATAAATTGATGAATAGATGATATGAATGAGTAAATGCATGCATGATGGATGAGCATTCCAACAGTGGGCCTTTTTTTGGTCACTTCCTAACTCTGTTTCTGTCCTACAATTCTTTCTAGATCTTCTCTTTCCTTGTCTCAATTGTCTCTGCCCTGCTTACCTAGTTTTGATTCTATTCCAAGAATTTTCTACTCAAAGTAAAGCCCTATTCTGGAAAAGAATCCTTGCAGGTTAGTTTCAAGAGTGAATCTAGGGGCTCAACTGCTGCAGATCTGTCAGTACTCACCCCATATTGGCTTAGGGAAACAACCCCCTCAGTTTCAGCTACTTTTCTCACATTGGCCTGCTGCATTGTAAAGTGAATTTCTGAGGGCTTCGTGTTCTCCTGTTTGGATTCTCTATTGCTTCCTTCTTCCACAGAGATGTTGACCCTCTGCAGGTCTTAGATCAAGTGATGCGTCCTCACTTACCGCCTTTTGTGTATGTAGGGATAACTGATCATTTAGTTTTGTGGTAAATATTGTCAATATTAGTTTTACTAATGGATCCTCTGTCTATCTGCATGAGGAGATTGAGAGATACCCACAACACTGCCTTCACTCGCTGCCATGTTCCCAGGATCACTTAAACTATTTTAACTGATGTTTTGTCATTTGCAACCAAGAGACTATTGACTGATACATTCCCCAATCATTTATCTCATTAAAAGTTACTTTAAGCATGCTAACAGCAATCATTAAATTAAAAGAAAACAGCATAAGGATAATTTTAAGTGAGTATAGTTAAAAATGTAGTATTCCATTTAATCGATTCCAAATGATAGTAAAAGTGAATGACATAAACTTTTTTGTTAGCTCAATTCTTTTTATGGTCTTTTAGTGGATGCTCCTATTTTAAAGAAAATTTCTAGCAGCAGATTTGCAAGTTTTTTAGCATAAGCTGCATGCCCTAGTTCTATGAATCAATAGATTTGTGAACACAAATTCAAATCATGTTTAATTATTTCCCTTATACAATTGTTTACAGCTGTTTTTTCATCTATTGATTAAGCAAAAGGAAGTAAACTGAAACCTTACTTTTATGCTATCCTCAGAGTCAATACTGCAGGTGAAACAACTTTAGAGGTAAGTATTCAGTAACTGAACCTTCAAGGTTATATTAAGCTATGATATATGATAAGATTTCAGTGCAAAATATGAACTAATTTTGAAAATTACTAATAATATTAATGTCAGAATGCACATACCACTGGCCACATTTTATTAAATTATCATTTAAAATTACTTGGAATAAGAAATTCAGCTATTAAGGTCAAGTGCTACTATTTGGCCTATCTCTTCTCAATGGGCATTGCTATTTTTAAGGGAAAACAGCTGTACAGTAAAAGTTCATAAGCTTCCATCATCTTAAAGTCAGTATAGTTTGAATAATATTAATGGGTGAACTGTACTTTTATTAGTGAAAAAAAAGTTTCATACTCGAAGTACCATATTTTTCCATGTACATGATGATACCGTTGTCTAAAATTGTTAGACCAAAAATTGGGGGTCGTCTTCTACACGGGAGTAACTGGCTGAGAGGGTTTCTTAATGTTGGGTTAGAGAAGTAGAGGTTGTCTTATACATGGGGGCGTCTTATACACTGAAAAATACAGTAATTCAATTGCAATGACTATGAGTCTGTTCATTTACTGAATAAAGGAGTGGACTATATGATAGTTCCTCATATACTTTAGTTAAAAGACATTCCACGAGGATAGAGAGAATAACAAGCTAGCGATCAGTCTCTATCACAGTAGAACATTCCCAAGACCCCTCGAACTGTACACGTCCTACTACATTATCTCTTGCACCCTTCCACCTTTATTTGCAGTAGTGAGATACTATATAGCTTCTTGTTAACTTTGCCCTTTTCACTCAGGGCAAAGCTTCATCTTTTTTAATATCTCTGCTGAAACTGCTGCAATAAATCGCTGCCTACTGGGCCATTGAATCAAAATGTCTGTAAAAGGAAATGTTCACAACTTCTCATTCATGTTCCTTATTCAATATGCCTATACACGACAATTTTTATTTTTAAGTCTACCCATTAAATTAAAAGTAAAGGGATCATGATGGAGAGAAGGAATGAAACAATAGGCACTTTATTAAATGAGTGGCTTTTTCTAATATTTGGTTATAAAAAAGAAGATCTATACATCCTAACTCTTTTAAGCAAAGTGCAGAAGGAAATGGGGCTTAATAGCAAGATAATGATGTGTTTTCACACTTGAGCTATTTTCTCTCATTTTACTGTACTAAATGATGTCAAAGACCTGATAGATAACTTTTAAAAATCATCTTCTGATGTTATTAAATGAAAACTAATTTCTGCCCATGCATTTAGAACTGTGCCACGTACATAGTAAGGGCTTGATTCTTCAGGTTATTACCACTGTCAAACTTATCTTCATGTATTTCTTTCTTTTCTGCCTCCCATCTCAAGAGAAGAAGCATTCCCGGGTAGTTTGCATTTCACCTGCTCTCACCAACTCAGGCTCTCACGTCCTGTCCTTTTCCCTGTCGGCTGTTTTCTCGCTGCTGTAAACTCAGTTCGTTCTCTTCCAGGCCCTGCTTCTTATTTCTCTTCTATCCACCACCCTACTTCTAACCTTCCTGTCAAGGCCAAACTGGTTTTAATTTCTCCCCAGCTAGCCACTCCACAGCCCACCAAAACGAATGGCTGGGCAGAGAGAGAAGAGCGGCCGTGCTGGGATTCCATTCTGAAGTTGGATCACTCCCCTGCCAGATGGCAACAAGGACCCCATCTCTGGAACTAGAGAGCGCCAAAGGCTCTGGCATGCGGCAGCACGGCAATTACCAAGGATTTCACCTGTGGTGACTTGGAAAGGATGACACATTGAAGGGATACAATGGCCTCTGTGATATCGTTGGCATTTGTGGGATATGGAGGAAACAGTAATTATAAAGACTGGGGGATTCATTTGGTTGTTGCTGAGTGGTACTGATGCATTCAAAAGAGAAAATGACAGGCTCAATTCAGTCAATTAGCCACACAAGGCCAAGTGTGAAAGCAAGAAGGCTCCCTAGTCACAGGACAGACATGCTGAAGACCAGGCCTGGAAACTAATTGTAAGAGCAGAGAACTTCAAATACAGCTGAATTTAAGCCCCAGCAAGTCTTCCACACAATCAGGAAAGGAATGGGCTCCTTCCAAGAGGTCTAAGGGTAGGGATTTCCAGTTGGGTACAGTCAAGAACATTGAACTCCCAGACTCCTCAGAACCTTCTGGACCTGGAAAAGAAGCCCATTACCCCTTGTGAGAGGATTGCAGACCCCACTGCACTGCCTGAAGACCATGCAGAGGCCTCAACTGAGGCAAGTGCTTTGTAAGATCATACACTTCCTCCTCGAAATCTCACCCATTTCTCCCTCCATCTGAATGTCTACTGTAACAATATGGCTGATTATCAAGATACATTATAAGTGAGAAAAGAAAAGATTAAACACTATGATACTTGTGTAAATATTTTTTAATCACAAAAGCATTTTGTGTTTTTATTATATTCAATATATGTATATAAATATATCAATAAAATGTGGAAACTCTCTGGGGAGTAAATAGGACACAAGAAGGGAAAACTGACTCAAAAGAACTTTACCCTTCCCTGCAAAGCTTTACTTTTTAAAAAAAGGACAATGTGCCCTTGCAGTATATGTATAATTTGATTAGTTTTTTAAAAGAAACAGGTTAAAATAAATTTTTTGGAGATTCCTGTCCTGCACACACAACCATTTAGGAGCTATGCCACACCTACGGCCCTTGCTGAAAACGTTCGCTCACTATCCACATACTCTGCATACTAAGCCTTTGTCAATCACTGCTGTGGGAGTTCTGCCATGGACAACTACCCCATGCTGGTTCTCCACATACTTGCTATTTCAGCTCACTTATTATTACCGCACCCCCTTACCCCTATTACCCATATAGCTTTGATTTGCATGTAGCTTTGACTTGCAACAAAACCAACTCCAGCACTAACACTTTGAGTTATGCATAGCCATGATGCTAAAGAAGAAGAAAAGGCCAGGGTCTTTTTTCACGATTCGAGAAAAAAAAGATGCTCTGGATAATAGGAGCAGAGTGATATTCAGATGCAAAAATCCCAACACCTTTTCTGTGAGACTCTGTTTATTACCTTTTCAAATTCTTTTCTCTATCCATTAAATTAAGCCCTGAAGGGGCTTCGATTTTGCAGTATTTTGTTAGTTACAATGTGAACCTGAAAGTCAGAACTGCATTTTCTTTTTAAGCTTTTTATAATTCTAATTTATCAGAAATGTAACCTATGTTTTCCTGCAGTCTGATAAAGTAAAATTTTTGTCTGTTTTCTACAATGATAGGGATGACGTGGGGATTTCCTACCTGTTCAGAGATAGATAACCTGCTCCACAGCCCAAAGTTGCATAACCTGCAACTTTGCCCAAACTGAAAAATAAAAATACTTCTCCCTCAAGTCATAGGTTGGCAGCTTCTCTGCCTCAAGGACACTGCCTATGTCTTTTTTAACTCAATCAACTCAGCACCACGCCGGTGCCCTGCACAGACAGGTGCTTCATAAACGCTTTTGAATCGACTGAGAAAGCCAGAAAATGCAATGTCTGCCCTCCCTACTTTCCCTGCTGCCTAAAGCGAAGTAAATCAGTAGGAACCTGTTGGGAGAGGAAAAGATTAAGGCAGAATTTAGATGAAGAACCTAGTATTTAAAATAATAATAAAATTTCCTGAGAGGAATCTTACTAAAATCCACATGTATTCAGATAATCCTACTAGGAAACATTACAGGTGATAGGTGAGCACAATCAGATTTTCCCCAGGAACACTTCATCCATCTCAGTGTGGTAGCCAGAAATCAAAAAGAGGGCGGAGAATTGGTAACTGCACATTTTTAAGGATTTAATGAAACATTTATAGACTATTTTGGGCTTGTAATAAAAGTTATTACCCTTTGGTTGGTAAGTGTGACCTCCAGAGGACAATATCATTCTATTACATCCCAAAATTCTATAAAGCTATTAGTTATCTCCTACAGGAAACCGTCCTCTATTGACCGGAGATAGGATAGATAGTCTAATAGCTGAAATGATTCCATAAATTTCAGCTTGAAAGTTCTATTGCAGTTCGTTACCCAAATCAGAATTTTAAAGTTTGTTATTACAGTACTGTCAAAATTATAGCTAAGTGTTGCTGAATTTCACAGCACATCAAAACCCACTTTACTCTCATTTTGCAGGATATGTGATTCTGAACTACAGAAAAAAAGTGATGAAAAAAGTAGGGTACTTCTTGCCACAACTAATGCTCTGCTCTCAGGTCTTCTTTTAGGAAATGTCTATAAAGCTGATGCAATGCTAGTCTGGATTAAAACACTACTAATACATGAATGTTGCTTTTTTAAAAATAAACTCTGCTTAATAAATTATTTCCAAATATATAAAAAGTTTTAAAATCTATAGTTAAATATGCATATATGTATAGAAAGCGAGAGGGAGAGAGAGAGAGGAGTCTAATGACTTTTTGTAGGAAATGGAAAAAAAGAATAAAGTAAATTGCTCCATCTGCTGGCTATATTTGGAAACAGATTCTAAGTCTGAGCTCCAAGGAAAGTGGGTAAGAACTGAGACCTACCTCCACAGCACAGACACTGTGCTGTGTCTACATACAGCACAGTGAAAAACACCCATGCATCCCCATTCAATGCCTCGAGGGTCCACTAGAAAACACGTGATATTTTAGAACAAATGGAGTTTGATTGCATCTTGTCTTACCAAGTGGTTCTCTGCCCTGCTGCTGGCACACGGAGCGAAAACAGCACAACTCCTATCAGTATCGACTCCAGGCCCTAAAGTTCGACAACTGTTGAACTGTGACACTGGAGAATTCAAAGACCAATCACACAAGCAGAGTTGCTGAGCTCAGAGCATTCTCAGTTCATACTTTGGTAAAAGGATTTCAGGGAGTTCTCTGGTGGTTTAGCAGCTTAAGGCTCCGGTGCTATCAGCGCTGCGGCCTGGGTTCAATTCCCATCTAGAGAGCTACCCACATACAAAAAAAAGGCAAAAAAAAAAAAAAGAATTTCACAAGTCAGCAAATTTATGAATCCTTTAGGCAAGCCTGATGCTGAATAACATGTAATAAAAGTGAATATACTTTAATAAAAAGGAGAGTCTCCAAATTTGGAATTGGAGGCCTGTTTGTTCTGTACCTGTGGGCTGGGTTTGGTCATTATTTTCTCCCAAAGCATGAATTGAGCACTCTTAAGCAAAAAAAGCAACAACAACATAGATCCATACTTACTGATTTCAGCAATATGACTCATTCTATCAAATACAATGTAAAAACTGTCCCATACCTTTCTTGCTGACTAGTCAGTCCCCTCTTCGAGGCTGGTATTGGACTTGTCTCTCACTGTCAAATTACGTTAGTGAGGAGTTTTGTTATCCCAAGATGCTTGAAAACTATCCAGTGTTAATATTCACTCTCTAACACTTTTTAGCTTATTCAAGAGCTGTTGTATTATATTTGAAACATTGTATTCTTATTCCCTTTCCTACATTAAATGACATCTTTAAAAATTTCAATTACAAGTTTCTGCGAATGATTTGAACTTGAGTTTGTTGTTTATGATGCCACTGGAACTCATCAACTGTACTGCATTCAATATGACAAGCACATTATTCTCTACCAAGTAATAGTGTCTTGTGAGACTTTGGCTTAGTGCAGGATTGTGGTTTATCTGTTAAATCTTTTTCTTTCCTAGTATATTTTTCATGTTGTGAACCTGAATCATTTTTCTATTCTATTATAAAGTACTAAAATAACTTACATCTTGTAGCAAAGAAGAAAATCAACTTATCTTTTGAAAGAGTTCAAGTTTTTTATTGAATGTAAACTATTATATGCAGTTTTCCAACAGGATATGACAATGGAGAACAAATGGTCTTATCAACAATTCTTTACAAGATGATTTAATGTCTCACAAAAAGCAAGCTGTATTTAGCAATTACGTTAGGGATAGGTAATTTTTTCACTTAACATTTCCCTTGACCATTACATTTTCTTACCTTTTTGTATTTATTATTTGAAATCTTCCCAACAGCTTTTTAAACATACAATTCAATCCAACAATTTAATAAATGTTACTAAATATCTGCCTTCCAAAAGTTTATAATCTAATAGAGAAGAAAACATGCAAAAACAGCTACGACTGCATAATGAGAAAAAAACAGTAGTCGAAACATCCTGAGTACAATGGCCATTGATGCAACATTTAGCATCTGGGAAACATATCAAAACGGTTGACATGAGCTTTCCTGGCCTTTGAAGGATGTATAGGAATTCATCCTCTGTGAAAGGAGAGATCAGTTTCAGACAAAGAAAAAGCATGTGAAAAACTCAAGACGTGAAAGAATAAGAAAAGTTTCTTCTGCAGGATTCCCAGTCCCTGTGACATTTTAGATTAAAAGTTTTACATGGAAAACTGGTTTTCTAATAATGTTAAATACAAAGCAAGCTTCCTGATAAACAAAGTAAAATTTAAACCTTTATAAGTGAAATACGTTTTAGTAAGCATATATTCAAATATAGAAATTTAGTAACAAAAATATATACAAATACATATATGCTGTCTGGAGAAAAGTCCAGCCATAAATCCGTCTATTTTTTATATCACGTTGGTGGATACTTTCCGGACAGCCCTCGTATATTCAACTGCATTTTATAAACATTTGCTGTTTTCTGTACATTGTCAGTTATGGGGGCCTTTAAAGAATAATTAGGTGCCATGAAGTAAAGTTCAGTGTGATTTTTTTTTTTTAAAAATCAGCATCATAAAGAGAAGTATAGGCAAATTCTTATGCACTTAGTTGAAAAAAAAAATCTAGCTTTGTTTTGTACCCAGAGTAATCAGTAGTCAGTTCGGATAGCAGGGCTATAACCCTGTTGATGACTTTATTTCCTAAAAGAAAATAGGTAATTAGGTATTCCTTTTGCTTTTATTAGGATAGACATGATTGGGAATTTCTGCATTTATTTTCATAGGAAGTTTCGCCTGATTCTCAGATGTGACACCCTGTGCTATTGCAATTGAGATTTAATGATGAGGAAATGAATTAGAAACATGGGCTAAACACTCCTGGAGATAAATGCAACCACTTTAGGGCCACTGAGTGATTGTAAGGCTGACAACTCCCACATTTACACTTCATGACATACACTGGCAGCGTTCCATGGTCATGAAATTTGCATCTCATGTCTACCAATTTTCCCTATGAGTGTGGGAGTAGAGGGCAGAAGTATATGTACTTCAAACATATACACATTTTACTTTTTATTAGGAAATTTTCAAACACATACAGAAGAAAAGGATTAGCTACATTGACCAAGTGTGTTTCACCTACAATCCCACTCACTACTCTCCTACTCCAGATAATTTTTGAAGTAAATTCCATACATGAGATTATTTTCTCTATAAACATGTTAGTATATGTATATGTGTGTGTGTGTGTGTGTGTGTGTGTGTGTGTTTAAAATATAGGTATTTTAAAATAAACCACACTATTTATCAAAAAATAATTTTAAAATTTAAATTTAACTTTTACATGACTTCTATATTTGATATGTTTTATATAATCAATAAATAATACCCAGAAACATGTATCTTATCCTTTTAATGAATTAAAAGAAACTCATTAGCTAAACATATCTTCAATGATAAAGTATCATATTTGCAGAATATATACAAGTGCTGTCCAGAAAGTATCCAGCCATGAATTATGACAAATAGAGACATTTGTGGCTGGATTTTTTTCCAGACAACCCTCATATGTTATATATACCTATAGACAGAGAAAGAGAACAGTAAGGTATGAGTGTGTGTGTGTGTGTGTGTGTGTGTGTGTTCATTACCTCTTTACTTAAAACGTATCCTGAACAATGACTAGCAACCTGTATTTTTTTCCAGTGGGCCTTAGGATATTGGCAGAGCGTTATGGATTACTCAGAGAGCATTAACCAGAACCACGCTCCCACGCAGTGCCAGGAGAATTGGTAGCACTTTAGATAAATATTGCTCCATGATGCTTCTGGACACTAGAGGCCAAGAATCCCAGCCTCAGCAAAAATTTCCAATCTAAGCTTGGCACAAAATTTGTAGAGCCACTCTCTGTAAGAAACCAAATGGGATTGAAATGAAGAGCAAAGGACTATTCCCCAAAAGCCTTGAATTGCATTCATTCGAGTACTGTAGACAAAATTTATACCTGTTGCATGTTTTGACATATGTATTTGATTAAAGTTGGAATGATGGCAGAAGGAAACTCCCTCATCCCTCTCCTGCATCCTGCCAATTTGGACAACACACTTAAAAGGGTTGAAAAGCACTGGCCTAAGATATAAATTGTCCCTCTTGGAAGAGTGGTAAATATGCATGGATGATAAATTCATACATCATATTATATTTATAATGAATGAATTATACTTTGACAATTTTAACTCAATATTATTATAAATTGACTATCTTGAAAGGTATAGTATTCTCACCTTGTAAATTAATATTTGGGGGCACATGGAACTGGCTGAGCGTTAAAATAGTAGTCCTCTCAGCCCTGCATTGTGGATGTCAGGGAGCTATGATAGAAAGCTTATCAATCTATGAATTGCTTTTTATATAAATACAGCTTTGCACCTCCATCATTCAATAGGTCTATAGATGAAACCACTTGTTTGTTAAACTGTCCTGTAGATTCAAAATCTTGGCGAATGAGGAAAAATGTATATGATACCATTAAAAATAGCCATCTATAAGAGGCAGTCTTTAAAACAACTGCCAGAGACAAACAGGAACCACACATTGCTGAATTGAGTTAAATGGATCTTGATGCAATGCGAGTCAGTGACTGCCAGGAGGCTAACTAGCAAGAAGAGAAGGAATGCAGCTCTGTGTGCCATTAATCTCCCAACCAGATGTCTTTGTCTCACAGGAATGAAGGTACAACAGTGTCTTATATCAAGATATTATGTGGTTCTTTCTCTGTCTTTCTCTTTCATGACAATAATAATGAAAACACCAAAAATGTAATTTTGAAAATTCAACCAAAAAGACATTGAAATTTGGTAGAATAAATATTTGATGAAGAACCAAGGGATCTGAGCTCAGGCCTGATGCTGATTCTTCCCCACCACAGTAAATGTTTCCTGGTGGAAGAATTTCAGGCAGCTGTCGGGACTGTATGAAAACCTCTCTCTTTGGCCTGCCCTCCTTGCTCCACTGAGTCTCCTGCTGGGGCTTTCCATCTGCTTTTTCTATCAGCAGAGCTATACCAGATTAGCCAGTTTTATATGTATCTGAATATCCTTCTTGCAAAGAACCAGGTGAGCCCATTAAGGGTGCCATCTGTTTGGGTCTTCATTTACTCATTCATCAGTATTTACTCAATTGAGCATCTACTATGTGCCAAGAACTCTGTTGGTGCAGGGAAGGCAGTAGTAAACAAGACAGACAGCCTCTGCTTTCATGTGGATTACTGTTTAAGAAGGCAGGCAATTGAATTGTGATATTTCCTACAAAATACAAACTACAAAATGTAACAGAGGAGCCTATTATAATATATAAGTGCTGCAAAGGAAAACAATATAAAGAAAAGTACAGATGGGTGCTTCTGAAACAAGTTGCAACTCATTAGCAGATCATGAAATCAATTTAAAGAGACAAAAGCAGCATGCTTTAATTTAATGGAATGAACTGGGATTGAAAGAAATAGAAAATGAAATTTCACATTATAAAAAGAAGGAATCCTTGCTTCAAAACACATAGATGAATGCTGGGGATTTTTTTTAAATGCATTTCTTCCTGTGAGTCATGGTGGAAAAAGTTTTAAGGCCATCAATTTAGACACACCATAAATACTATAATAGATATATGCTCCTCGTTGCCTGTTCCAACTACAGCTACTTTGATAGAACCTACCATGCCCAAGTCTATTACAACCTTACTCCACAATTCTTGAACATGTCTGATTAGTCAGGAATGGCACCCTAAGTTTAGCCAGTGTATTATTAATAATCAGATTTGTTTGTAAGGATTTTGGAATTGAAGCACTGGAAGTCTGAACCCACCAGATGCAGGCATTTGAACTAAAAGAGCATGTAAAGTTGAGGTTAAGAAGGCCATATAGGTTTCTGTGCAAGATGAATAAGGTCAGAAAGCTGACTCAGAGAGAGATGAAAAAAATACACACAGGGAAAGAAAGACACAACAAGGAAGCTCAGTCCTTGACCTCAGTTTAGAAGCTCAACTCTACTTATTTACTCTTCTCAGATTCCATAAGAGCTTAGAGTTTTTCAATGAATACCACCTTCCTCTTCATGTGAGCCATTTGAACATGTTAATTTACTTACAAATAAAAACCTCCCCCAGAAAAAGTTGGTATAACATTTATGTTAACTTTTGATTCTTATTAATGTCAGTGATAATAATGGAACCACAAAAAAATGAAAAGATTATTAATTTTTAAAGAAACCAGATAAAGAAAGCATGTCCTTTAGTCAAGGAGGCTTTATAAACAAGTCCTGAATCATTTTCTAATATCTAGATTGAGAATTTTCAGCCTTTCAGATTGTATCCTTTCATAATAAATAATTTTCTACATTGGTTTCATGGTATTCTCAGCAGTACAGTGATCCCTTTATAGATACAGAACAAAGAAATTGGCTCCCTTCCAGGTTACTTCTATGTTAATGACACATCCACAATCATCCAAGTGAACTAAACTGAAATATTAGGTGTTCGCTTACAGCAATCTGTCTGTTGCCTTTACTGTGAATGGCACAATAGCTCAAAAATGAAGATGCCACTGATAGATGACACCCTTGTGTTCATTCACTTTGAGCTTTGTTTGCTACTTGAACTTGATTACAACTGACACCCATTGAGCAATATAAAAACATTCATTCTCCCTTTAGTTACTTAGGCACATAATGAGTTTCAACAAAACACAGAGGAATCCAAGAATTTGCATCACCCAGAGAGTGCCCTTGAAATGAAGCCTCACCTTTTATTAGAACAAAATATTATCCACATTAAGAAGCTGTAAATTTGTATGCTGCAGTTGAGGCTTTACTAAGATATTCTATTTTTCCTGTGCTTATGAAACATAAAATCAAAAACATCAACACTGTTGAGTAAACACAGAAAATGTTTTAAGTGCAAGGGATGAGATGAATGGAGTGTAAATTAGTCCCAAATTATAAAAGACAAATTTTTCAAGTTGACTTCTGAAAATAAATTCTTGTCAACCTAAAAGAAATCAAGGAATGTAAGGGCATAAAATAAGGAATAGAAAACTGTAAGAAAGAAGAAAAATCAGTCTAGACAAAGAGTTGAGTTCCACTGGACTAAACAATTGTGTTACCGCATCTGACTACATAAACTTTAATACTAATACAACTAAGACTGGATGTCACTCTCTCAGGTCAGTCAATTCCCTCCACATCCTCAGATTACATCCCAACCCATACAATCATCTTCCAAATACATGTAGGAATCGAAAAGACAGTAAAACCTCATTATAAAATAATTAAACTTGGGCCTCCTCAATGCCCAAAAGCAACATCTTAGGGTGTAAATAAAAACTAATTATTGTTACAGCAAAATAAAATTTATCATCTTATTCATTTATTAAGCACCAAAAAGAGTCTGAGAACTATATAAAATTGTCTATTATTTTGACATCTTTACATTTTTTTCTAATCAATGTATTCTAAAGAAACAATGGGGGAAATGAGCGCTTAATTGTCCTAATGCAGAACCAATAACTCAGCTAGACAATGCACTTCTCCATAGCCTCAGTTTCAAGTGGGAAGAGAGCTTTTAATAGCTTGGAGTCTCTCCCAACCAATCACCTTTTTCTCTTACTCCTGGGATTTATTCTAGGCCTGGTCTGAATTATATAATATATAACACCCAGGGAAGAGTTATAGGTCTCTGGATTTCTACGTGATTAGAATAAATTCAGAATCCAGTATTAATCATGTCTGACCCTGAGTAGGAGCATACTAAAGGCCACTTAACTAAGTCAAGGAAGGTCCACAAAAATCAGATCAGGGCTTTCCTTTATAGTTGTGGATCTCTTAAATTGAAACTGCAAGTCAAGCAAAAGGAGGAAAAACATTCAACGTAAACCAGGTATCATTTTAATCTTTGTAAGGAGCTAAAAATAGGAAAACTGAAGATTCTAAGACTTCATCAGATTTAAATATGTTTAAATTTATTTGGAAAAGATATTTTATACTTTAGAATCTCATTAAGTTCAAAAGTGTGTTAAAAGGTAAATATATGTTAAAAAGAAAAATGATACAAACAAAAAGAAAAAGAAATGTAAAATCATTCAAGTTATTATCATGATCAGAGCTTGTAGACTTCTCTGAACACATCCAAAAATTAAGCAATCTGTAAGACTCGAATCCAAGCTTAAAGGCAATATGATCACCCTGCTTGAGTCACTAAGTCATTGATTTAGCAACTACAAATGTGGCTCGATATGTCCCATCAAGGTCTCCAACAGAAATCTGAACAGTGGGCAGACGCAAATATCTGGTCATAGTTAACTGGGATGGTGACCATCTGACTTAGGAAGTTCACATTTTCACCTCCAAAAGTTAAAATTAAGTATTAAAATGTTTAAGAAAAGCAAAAACATATTAATAGTTTGTGTTAGAAAGGAGTCTGTCCATATTTGGTATTTTCTGTATTTGTAATATTTAATAGAATCAAGCCTATTAGAGAGCAACAGCTTTGTAATTTCAATTTAAAATGTATAACTGAGTGATTGACTTAGACTAATGATTTTAAGATGATTTATGACTCAGTTCATACAAAGCATTGAGCATATAAGTTCACCATATTTTTAAGTTTAACTTACTAGAATTACAAAAGATAGTGGTTGGGAAGGTTTATTAGGTCACAGGAACTTATATAAAGAAAATAAATTATATTCAATATATAAAGGTACTTTATCATATCTGAATATGTTTAATTTAATTAGACAAAATATCAAAGTCTCTTTAAATGTGATTAACATTGTCTAAACTTATAAACCAAATGATAAGGATATATTAGCCAAACTTTTAAAAAGCCTAATAAAGAACTAGGCACTATGAATTTTTTAAGCCAAAAGTATACTTTTGAATAATCATCTAGCACACAAAAATCACACTGAATACCAAAAGTTTCATATCAGCACCTGGATTCTGGAGGTCTCAAGTATAGATACTGGGAGATACCCCCTAGAGAATAATAATCTTTAGGGTTAGCTATAACCTACTATATTTGCATCAGAGTTTAAGAATAAAACTTCTGCAGCACAGAATGGGGAAGTGTAATTGTGCATTCTTGTTTACTGTCTCTCATCGAAACCCAATGCTTCAAGGGATTTCAATTCAATATTCACAAATCGGGGGAAATGGAGCAAACTAAAATCACACAGATCATAATGACTTCTGGGAACTCAAAGTAGCTTGGTATGGTTAATCATAGCATATTTAAAAAAGACAACTCTAACTTCATTATACATTTAAAAACAGAGATAGGAATCTATCTAAGAACACAGAATTTTTTTAGAACTATAAGTAACCCTGGAAAGATTATCTATTTTATTTTATCAATAACAGAACTGCCTATCTCCAGTCTAATAGCTAGTTAAATGCGGGGCCCAAATTATAACCTATGGCTCTGTAATATGTTGCTAAACATTTTAAACTAGTAGAACAGCACAGCTTTCCCATGGAACACTTGGCAATTCTTGAAGGAAATTACAGTATTATAATTAACAAATAAAAAACAAGAAAACAGCAAATGTTGCTTGAAAAGATGTTGACAATAACTGCTTGAGTCCTCAGAGGAGATTGGAAAAGAGCCCTTCAGATCTGCTGAATTGTAATAAGAGAGTAATCAAAGAATACTTTCAATCTAGAATAATCCACATAGTTACTATGTACTTCCTCCTACATGAAAAGAAGAAGGAAAGAAAGTAGGAAAAGTACTCACACCCCTTGCCTAGTCTAGGAAATCTGTTGTGTTTCCAAACATTTGTCATTCAGAATTGACCTTCACAATGTTTGCCATATCCTCATAACTCTGTGTCCTGTAATTTACTTAATATTTTTCTTTAACTTGTATTTAGCTGTTTCCTATGCAGTAATATACTTGGAATTATAAGTTTGATGTACTAGTTATATTTTCACTGATACAAATTGAAATAAATACATTTCTATTAATGTCTCAGTTTGTCCATGGCTCAACTTAAATCACCACACATACTTGTATACATAAATAGATAGATAGGTAGATAGATAGATAGACAGACAGACAGATAGATAGATATGAGGGCTGTCCAGAAAAAATCCAGCCATAAATGCCTCTATTTCTCATATTACATGGCTGGATGCTTTCTGGACAGCCCTCGTATACATATTACATGGGAAAACGCCAACAAGTAGGGAAATAGTGCCATTGATCAGGAATTGCCAAATACACAAAAGGTTTTATCTAGCCCTAAGCAGAAGAGATATTCTTCATTTGGCCCTCCTCTAAAAGAATCACCTAGGCTAAAAGTACACTTCAACAAACATGAGCACTTACTTTATGTCAAGTCCAGCATTGTGCCACTGGTGGTACCAAAGACTCGTCCTTGTCCTCTGTGACCCTACAATGTAATGTCAAATGAATAGATTCTCTGAGAAAATTTTTTTAAAAAACACATTGTGTCTTAATAAATATTCCTATTATGACCAAACTTTAGCATCCACCTCCTTTTGAAACTGACTAGAGTACAATTAAGGGCAAAGCTTATCCCTGATGAAGCAGACCGAGGAACACAAATTAAATTTCCTGAAAAGGAGACAGGCAGGAACAACATATGAAATATTAAGTTCTAAAATAGGTAATGAGAGAGGGAGGAGGGCAAGATGGCGACCGGAGAGGAGGTCCCTAAATCCTCTCCCAGAAAACACAATTGAACGGCCACCCAGGAGCCAAGAAAGAGGACCCTGAGTGATGCAACAACAGCTGAGAAATCCAGAAATCCACTCATCACAAGAAAACACCTGAAGGTTGGAGAGAAGGGGGGTGAGCGGGAGAGTGGGGAGGGAGCAGAGACAGATCATTGACAGGACCCCATCGCTGCTGACTATCCGGTAGCAGCACAGTGCACAGAAGCGGGAAGGACAAAAGGCTACGAGAGTGAAAGTCAGTCAAAGTGGCAGAACAGTGGGAGACTGTGAGGGAGCTGGGCCTTAGAGCAGCGTGTTGGGGACAGAGCTTGTGGGCCAAGCTCTGAAGCTCTTGAGTAGCAAGAGGGCTGAGCGAGGACTCTGAACAGCTGCTCGCGGAGGTGGGGCCCGAGAGACAGCACCTCACTCCCGGCGCCTTTGTGGCCCGCAGCATGCACATGCATGGCTCCTCCACAGGGCCAGTTCCTGGCCCACAGTGAAGGCAAGCCGGCTGCATTGGCGTGACCTGTGACATCAGGCCTATGGCTTTAGACTTATGGTTCATGCGCACGAGGTGCCCACATGCAGTGCGAGCCTGCAGACTCCACCCTGAACGGCTGGTTCCCGGAGCAGGCCCGGGAAGAAAGGCGGATTTGATAACATTCACCCCAGCCAACAAGAGCAGCCTTGGCACACATTCCCCCAGCTTCCCCTGCCCCAGTGTGCTATTTGTTAGCCTCTCCACTCTCCTACAGCCTCCTCAACGAACTGCAGGAAGCAGAGGGATGGGGATAGAAGCGCACCACCTCCAAACACGGCTGGAGACCAGAGATGAGGCCTAAACACCAATCCTCTCCCCCAAAACTTGGCCCCCAGTGCCACCTAGTGTCTGCCTTGCAGCAAGACACCACAAAAATACTAATTAGGGCTCCTGGGCTCTGCTGAACATAACGCCTTAGTGACAAAGAGGAAGAACCTAGCAAACAGGATGCATTCCTTAGGATCTAAAGCTGCTCAGAAAGAACATGAAAAATATCCAGGAGAGAGTTACATAGACCTAGAATTTTCTGAAATAAGCGACAGAGAATTTAAAGTAGTCATTGTAAAGGCTCTGTGAAAAATGAAAACTAGTAGAACACCATAGCTGAGGTGAATGACCTAAGAAAGGAAATCCATTAACAAAAGGAACAATTTAACAAAGAAATTCAAAATATAAGGAAGATTGAGATGGAAATCCAAGAGATAAATAATACAATAAAAGAAGTGAGAAATGAAGTAACTACCACAGAAAACAGAGCCAAACAGATGGAGGAAAGAATTAATGATATCAAAGATGAGAACATGGACACATCTCATAAAGAGGAAGAGAGGGAATATAGAACCAAAAGGATTGAAAGAACTCTGCAAGAATTATCTGACTCCATGAGACAAAACAACATCAGGATAATAGGATTAGAAGGAGGAGCAGAGCACTCTACAGAGAACATACTCAAACAAATAGATGAGAACTTTCCAAACCTATGGAAAGATCTGGAACCCCAAATTCAAGAAGAAAACAGGTCCCTTAGATACCTAGACCCTAGCAGATATTCTCCAAGAGACTTTGTACTAAAGATGTCAAAAACTAAAGACAAACAGACAATTCTCAAGACAGCCAGGGGAAAAAAGAATTATAACCATTAGAGGAAAACCCATCAGTCTGGCATTAGACTTCTCAGCAGAAACTCTGTAAGCCAGGAGGGAGTGGAATCAAATATTCAAAACATTAAAGGAGAGAAATTTCCAGCCAACAATAAATTATCCAGCAAAATTATCTTTCAGATATGAAGGTGGAATTTCTGACACACAGAAGCTGAGGGAATTTGCCAGCACAAGGCCGGCACTTTAAGAAATACTGAAGGAGGCTCTTCGACCTGAAACAAAACATCAGGACAAATGGAATAGAGTCGGGGCAACAAGAAAGAAACAAAAATAAAACAAAAACAAAAAAGTAATGGCCACAGGAAATCTTCACATATCAATCATCACTCTGAATGTTAATGGACTGAACTCAATCAATAAAAAGACACAGCAGACTGGATTAAAAAACAAAATCCATCCATATGCTGTTTCCAAGAGACACACCTCAGCCATAAGGACAAACACAGACTCAGAGTGAAAGGATGGGAAACCATACTCCAAGCAAATGGTAACCAGAGAAAAGCAGGAGTTGCCACACCGATATCTAATGAAATAAACTTCAGGTTAAAAAAGATAGCAAGAGACAAAGATGGACATTGCATAATGATAAAAGGCAAAATACAACAACGAGAAGATTTGACACTAACTAATATATATGCTCCCAACCAGGAAGCACAAAAATCTACAAAGCAACTACTAATAGATCTGAAAGGAGAAACTGATAAAAGCACAATCATTGTGAGAGACTTAAACACCCCCTTATGAGCCATGGACAGATCATCCAAACAGAAAATAAATAAGGAAATATCAGCTCTAAATCACACGTTACAGCAATTGGACATAATTGACATATACAGGACACTGCATCTAACAAAAAGAGACTATACCTTCTTACCTAGTACACATGGAACAGTTTCAGGGATAGACCACATACTGAGACACAAAAGTAGCCTCAGCAAACTCAAGAAGATCAAAATTATACCAAGTGTATTCTCAGACCACAAGCTTTGAAATTGGAGATCAACTGTAAAAGGAAAGCAGGAAAAAAACACATATACATGGAGATTAAACAACATCTTATTAAAAAATGACTGGATAAAAGAACAAATAAAATAAGAGATTAAAAATATATAGAAACTAATGACAATGAAAATACAACATATCAGAATTATTGGGACACAGCAAAAGCAATAATAAGAGGGAAATTTATATCACTACAGGCCTATCTTAAGAAACAAGAAAAATCGTAAGTAAACAACTTAGCATCTCATCTTAAAGAACTAGAAAAGGAAGAGCAGACAAAACCCAAAGTCAGCAGAAGAAAAGAAAAAGTAAAAGTTAAAGCAGAGCTAAACCAATTAGAGAACAGAAGGATAATAGAAATTAATATTACAAAGAGCTGGTTCTTTGAGGAAGTCAATAAAATTGACAAACTCCTGGCTAGACTAATCAAAGGACAAAAGCAAAGGACAGAAATATCCAAAATTAGAAATGAAAGGAGAGAAATTACCACTGATATCACAGAAATACAAAGGATTATAAGAAAATATTATGAAGGACTTTATGCCACTAAATTTAACAACCTAGAAGAAATGGACAAGTTTCTAGAAACTTATAGCTTACCTAGACTGAACCAAGAAGAACTGGATAATCTAAGTAGACCAATCAATAGCAAAGAGATTGAAATGACTATCCGTAATCTTCCTAAAGACAAAAGCACTGGACCAGATGATCTCACCAATGAATTCTACCAAGCATTCAAAGAAGAATGAACACCCATCCTCCTCGGACACTTCCAAAAAATTGAAGAGGAAGCAATACTTCCTAACTCATTCTATGAGGCCAACATTACCCTAATACCAAAGTCTGATAAAGACAACACAAAAAAGAAAACTATAGACCAATATCTCTGATGAACTCAGATGCAAAAATCCTAAACAAAATATTAGCAAATAGAAAACAACAATGTATCAAAAAGATTATACATCATGATCAAGTGGGATTCATCCCAGGAGCACAAGGATGGTTCAACATAGAAAAATCAATCAATGTGATACACCACATAAACAAAATAAAAGATAAAGACCATATGGTCATATCAATTGATGCAGAAAAAGCTTTCAACAAGATACAACATCCATTTATGATCAAAACACTAAATAAAATAGGTATAGAGGAAAGTATCTCAACATAATAAAGGCCATATATGACAAACCCTTGGCTAACTTCATACTGAATGGGGGAAAGGCTGAAGCCTAGTCCCCTAAAATCAGGAACAAGACAGGGATGTCCCTGTCACCACCGCTATTCAAGATAGTACTGGAAGTTCTAGCCACAGCAATCAGGCAAGAGAAAGGAATTAAAGGGATCCAAATTGGGAAAGAAGAGGACAACTTGTCACTATTTGCAGATGACATGATCCTTTATATAGAAAATTCCAAAGATTCCACCAGGAAACTATTAGAAACAATAAATGAATACAGTAAAATCACAGGATACAAAATCAATGTACAAAAAATCAACAGCATTTTTATATACAAACAACGAATCCTCAGAAAAAGAAATGAGGAAGTCAATTCCTTTTGCTATCACAACAAAAACAATGAAATACTTGGGAATTAACTTAACATAGAACATGGCAGACTTATACACAGAAAACTATAAGACGCTTTTGAAAGACATTGAAGTAGACACAAAGGAATGGAAAAATATCCCCCATTCGTGGATAGGAAGACTTAACATTGTTAAAATGGCCATTTTGCCCAAAGTAATCTACAGATTTAATGCAATACCTATCATAATCCCACAATCATACTTTTGTGAAATAGATAAAAGAATTATCAGATTTATATGGAACCATAAAAGACCTCAAATTGCCAAAGCAATACTACATAAATAGAATAAGGCTGGTAATATTACACTCCCTGACTTCAATTCATATTACAAAGCATCAATAGTCAAAACAGCTTGGTACTGGCAGAAAAAAAAGAAACATAGACCAATGGAAGAAAACTGAAAACCCAGAAATAAATCCACAAATTTATGGACAAATAATTTTTGATAAAGGAGCAGAAAATATGCAATGGGGAAAAGACAGCGTCTTCAGTAGGTGGTGCTGGGAAAGCTGGAAAAACATATGTAAAAGAATGAACCTGAGCCGTGAACTCTCACTATATACAAAAATTAACTCAAAATGGATTAAAGACCTTCACATAAGATCTGAAACAATAAACTGTATAGAAGAAAATGTAGGTACTAAACTTATAGAGTTAGGGTTCTAGGAGGACTTCATGAACCTGATATCAAAGGCAAGGGAAGGAAAAATGAAAATAAATGAATGGGACTATATCAAACTAAAAAGCTTCTGCACAGCAAAAGAAACCATCAACAAAGCAAACAGACAGCCAACTGAATGGGAGAAAATATTTGCAAACAATGCATCAGATAAGGGTCTAATATCTAAAATATATAAAGAACTAATAAGACTTAACAACAAAAAAACAAACAACCCAATTAAAAAGTGGGCAGAAGAACTAAACAGACACTTCTCCCATGAGGAAATACAAATAGCCAGCAGACATATGAAAAAATGCTCATCCTCATTAGCTATCAGGGAAATGCAAATCAAAACCACAATGAGATACCACCTCACACCTGTGAGAATGGCTGTTATCAACAAGACAAGGAATAACAAGTGCTGGAGAGGATGTGGAGAGAAAGGAACTCTCGTACACTGCTGGTATGTAAACTGGTACAACCCCTATGGAAGATGGTGTGGAGGTTCCTCAGAAAACTGGGAATGGAGTTACCATATGCCCCAGCAATCCCCAATCCTCCTTCTGGGGATCTACCCAAAAAACTTGAAAATCTTAGTCTGCAAAGACTTATGTACCCCAATGTTCATTGCAGCGCTGTTCACAGTAGCCAAAACATGGAAACAACCAAAGTGCCTTGTGACAGTTGACTGGATAAAGAAGCTGTGGTACATATACACAATGGAATATTACTCAGCTATAAGGAAAGATGAAATATTGCCATTTACAACAAAATGGATGGACTTGGAGATCATCAAGCTAAGTAAAATAAGCCAGACAGAAAAAACTAAAAACTGTATGAATATAAAACTGAAAGCAATAAAGAAAAAAATGAACAAACAAAAAATCCATGGACACAATCAATAGTTTAATGTTTATTTGGGGACAAGTGGAGAGGGAATGGGAGAAATGGGAGGGGGTGAGAGAGGAGGGAGGGGGAGCTAAATATAAGGTGATGGAAAGAGAAGTCACATTAGGTGGTGAACTTATTATACAACAAGGTGACAATGCACGGTAGAATTGTACACCTGGAACCTAAGTAATTCTTGCTAACAGATGTCACCCCAATAAGTCTAACAATAAATAAATTAATAAATAAAGAAAAAAATATGTGTATGTGCAAAAAAATAAAATAGGTAATGAGATAATATGTACAATGTGAGAATAATTATACAAGTATATGTGTAATTATGTATAAAGATTAGAAGGACATACACCAAAATGTCAAATATTAATAGTAATTATCTCTGCATGTTGAAATTTACATGTTTTATTTCCTTACAATTTTTGTGTTATAGAAATTTTCTCCAATGAGCTTATTATATTTCTTCAGATATTGAAAATAAAATCTCGTAACTTTAATCTTTGATTCCCATTGACTTAAGGCTTTTTATTGAAGAGGTATTGTTGTGGTTTGGGGGTAGTTTTTTATTGTTGTTTTGTTTTGTTTTATAAAGGCTGCCTCCCTTGAAAGGAAAAAAATACAAGGCTTTTAAAAAGTTTAACCACTGTTCTCTGTAATAGCCATAACCAGTTTCTGCTTCATATATTCGTATTTCCCTCCGACTCAAAGGCATTTCCTTTTACCTGTATGTGTGCAATTAATATCAATAAAATCTTCCATGAAACTCAAAGTTAGAAGCAATTTCTTCTGAAATTTTCAAGTGCATTATTTATAACTTATTTATGACAATCACTTTCTAACATTTTTAACATGTAAAACAGAATCACAGAATTTTAGAACTCAAAGAAATCATAAAGAACACCTCATCCAACCTACTTTACAAAAGGGAAAACTAAAGCTCAATTAAATTATGTGATATACCCCAATTTCCACAGTGAATTAGATGTAGCATCAAAACCAGATGCCAGGCTCCATCCCATGATCCTAGGCCCCTGTTTTTTCTATTATATTTACAGTGAGTTGTACCTATTTGGAATCAGTGGTTAAGTACTTTTGCTAAGTTGAATGGCAAACTATGTCAACTAAAAGTCTTAAGTTACTGTTCCCCCAATGGGTTAAGCAAATGTTTAATTATTATGCCAGTCATAGTATGAGGTAGCCAAGAACTGACTGGCTTTCTCCCTTTCTTTTTGCTTGCTCCAAAATGACTTCTGTTCTGGCAGATAAGAAGAGAAAAATAGTCCATCAAGCTGGTGACATAAACTTGGGTATCAAACAGATGCGCACTCCATCTTGAGCAAGAAAAAAAGACCATTTTTTAATCTATTTTCAACATTGACTTTTCCTAGAGTTGGCTAGTAAAATACTCAAATCTCATCTCTATCCTCCCTTTTCCAATTATTTAATTTAAATGTTAGGGTAATGGAAATAACCCACTTAATTGGCAGCTGAACAAAAATGATATCCAAATCTAGCAAGCGATTCAATGACGTAAGTTAGAGGAAAAGGGTTTTACAGTACATTCAGGATCCTCTTTCAGAGATTCTTTAACTTTCATTTTGCGCCACTTCCCTACATTACTCTTTGACCTCTCTAAAACACCTTCCACACACAGATGCCAGATTTTTTTTTTTTTTTTTTGTATGTGGGTAGTTCCCTGGCTGGGAATGGAACCCAGGCCACAGCGTTGACAGCACCAGCGCCAAAGCCTTAAGCCACTACACCATCAGGGAACTCCAGATGCCAGTTTTTTGGTTTTTTTTTTTTTAATTCATTTTTACTGTTAGACTTATTGGCATGACATCTGTTAGCAAGGATTACATAGGTTTCAGGCATACAATTCTACAGTGCATTGTCAACTTGATGTATAATAAGTTCACCACCTAATGTGACCCCTCTTTCCATCCCCTTATATTTAGCTTCCCCCCTCCTCTCCCACCCCCTCCCCTTTCTCCCCTCCCTGACCCACTCGTCCCCAAATAAACATTAAACTAATAGATGCCAGATTTTTAACAAATGTTCAAGTGAACATTTCGAGTTAGCTAATGACAATGCTGCTTTTCAAACAACCGTTGTTTCTCTATAATCATGTGATCACTTAAAGATTTTATTACATTTTCACTCATATGGTAGAGGAAATGGGAAATATAAATACACACACCACTCTACTAGCATTAATGGAATTGATGGAAAAAACAGCAATATCTAGTCATACTGAAAATAACACATCTTTAGCTTCAGTAAGATACTCATTGGACTTACCCTTATGATTATACTTATAAAGGAAAAGAAGGAAATGGTACACTTAAAACCTATATAATTTTATTAACCCTTTTTCTGCAATGTTTGGATATATCCAAATGAATATTTCCATATGCTGACTGTGGCATTCGAGTTTATCCCACTGTAATTACTGCAAAATTGTTATTCAGTATGAAACTTTCAAGGACGTTTCTTCATTTATAAGATTTTTTTATTATGTTTTCCTGTGGCTTGTACTATCAACAGCAAAGATGTTTTGTATGCCATGTTGCATAACATTTTGTAATAAATTTTTTATGTCATCAATGCCATTAGATTCTAATTTATTTATACTTAAATCTAAAATGATGCCGCTTAGTATGTTTTGAGTATTCTTGTTAAAAGTCAATATAATGGTAAATTTATTACCATATAACAAAAATTTTAAATAGAAATGTCATTTCTCTTTCTATACAAAGCAGCTCAAAATGTCATTATTAAATGCATAAAATAGTCAAAATATCAACCTTTTATTTTTTATGGCTTTTTGACACATTTTGAAAAAATATTTGAAGTCAATTAAAGCAGTGAAAGGGTTAACCAATGTCACCCCAATAAATTTAATTAAAACGGAGTAAATAAAGAGTAAAAATATATTCAAAAGGTTGAAAATATATCATCAATTATTTTCTTATAAGGCAATGTTTAATAACATTGTTTTGACTATCTGAGAAAGGAAACCTCCTTACAACGTGTAAGTCTTTCTCAGACACCACTCAGCTTCCAGTAAATCCTCTGTTAATTCTCCTTGACTTTTTGTTCTTGGAGCTCCCTGGGCTTTCTTCCCTTTCTGAAATATTTGTTCTTTCCTCCTTTTGTTCAGGAACCAAATGATTAGCTTCAGGCTCATGACTGGTTTCCCATTGTTCTATTCATTGTAACCTCTCTTCATTGCGCCAACAGTCTGGACCCCAGAGGGATTTGTCACAGTTCTCCAATTCTCTTTTTCCCTGGACAGCAATTTTTTATTTGATTTTTTATTTCCTCTACTTACATTAAAAAAAAAATTCTCACGTTAACTCTTCCTTTTGAATTGTCCTTTGGTTTCTGAGAGGAGGAAAAGGTTTAACTTCTTGGGATTCACACAACGTTGAGAAGGAGCACTGGTGTGGAAATGATGCTCTTAAAAATGGTATTGTCTTTTGATCTATATTTGAATCTACTCATCATAATGATAAACCAGTTTGATTCTATTATAGAACCTATTTTTTTAATCAGCTACAATGCAAGAACGATCAACAATTACTAAAAATAATCTCTGGAAAGAAAAGTAAAAATGATACTTTGATCTCAAAGAAATGGTGTAACTTTCAGGAAACACTGTACATTCAATGATAGAACAAATATAGCCATGGAAATTATCTGAATGGGGAAATTTGTTGTCATCATTATTAGTAGTAGCAACAATAAAAATAACAGTATCTACTACCATTTGTTAAGACCTAGGATCCAGGCAGTACGCCCTGGGTATCGTATTTAATCATCACAACACTCTGTGATATATTAATATATAGTTCTTATTCTCCTTTTTATACATTAGGAAACAGCCTCAGATAGGTTGCTTAATGCACAATGCCGCATAACAGAGCCAAAATGAAAATTTATGTACAAGTGGAAGTCCTGGATACAAAAAGAAAGTCAGACAAATGAATTTTGTATTGGATTCTATACCATCTGAAATCTAAGATTTTACCAAACACAAGAGACTAAATAAAAAATAAAAGACCTCACTTATTTGAAATGACACCATCTCTTCTGGTGCAGTTTTTGAGCATATATTTTTTAGGACAATACAGTAAGAAAAAATATTTACCCATAACACCAATCTTTATGAATTGCGAATACAATCATGCACAAGAACTATTCCAGAGGATAAAACAACAAAATTCAAAGGTTTTATAAGAGTCATTTTATAAATACTTATCAAAACTACTTACAATTTTATCTTCTTACTTTAAAATCCTGGTATTTTTTATCATAATTCAATCTATGTGAGAGAAACTTTGTTCCATTTAACTGATTGTACATATATTTTGAAAGATTTTTCAAAAATTATTCATGCATAAGGAAAATATCAAGAGTGGACTAAATTTACAGTATAAATTTGAAAGCTGACCACTAGTTTCCTGGAATTCTAATTCTGATTTTCTTTACTTGTATTGGCTGTAAGATGCAAGAGGTATGAAAGAATCCTTTTGGAAACAATCCCAATGACTACAGGATATCCTTTATCTACAACTCACATTTTATTTAACATCAGAGAACACAAAGAGGTGGTAGGTGGGCATTCAAATTACTCCAAATCAGTTTTGAACTATAAAATATGCAAATTCTTATTGATTTTATGATAAATTTTTAAAGACCTTTGAGTACTGTTTCCACTTATTAACTAAGTTCTTCCATGTTCAGTAAGCGCTGCAGAGATGCATTCCTACAAATTAAAAAATTAAGTTCATTTTAGAAATAAATGTATATTTCTATAGTCTCCTTTTTACTTAAGATTTCCAAGTCAAAATAGTCATGAGAGAGAGTCTGTTTTCTTTTTATATTCCTATAATAGCATTAGCTCATTTTTAATAATACTATGAAAATGAATCTGCATCTTAAATTCCTTAATTTGGGGATGATAAAATCAACTACATATTGAGGAATAGAGGACTTAGAAGAGAGAAAAAGTCTATTTTACTTACCAAAACATGATTTCCTATAAAACAATTAAATGAGGAGCCTTTAAAAGGTTTAACTGATATCCTAGGCACCTCTGAGTTTAACAGCATAATATTTTGGTAAGGAAATTTGTAAACAGATGAGATACATATGGAGTATGTTTCCCTTGAAATTCTCAGAGTTTTAAAATCTAACAGATAGAGTGCTTTGAGCTCTCATCTAATTCTCCATTCTTGTGAAATTCAATGACTCTGAACAAAGATATCTCTCTCTCACTGAGGATTATAAATCAGTCTAGAAACACTAGTCACATATCACATCAGATCAATAACTTGGGCCCATTAAACAATCTGAAGCACCAAATCCACACAGTATATTCAGATTTGTAATCCAAGCCCAAGAGACACATCAGGAAGTAAAAGAGTACAGTGAAAAGAGCAAAAGAGGCGAATGAAACAAAAACGGCACAAGAGCATTTATTGTAAGGATTTTACAGCACTAACTGTGAGTCAACAATTCTCAACCTTGCAAGATCCCTGAACAATAAAATAGTATGAATTGAATCTGATTAGCTTAAGAACAATACTAAAATAGAGCCTTCTCTCCCTTACCTTCAGTGACCACAAACAATACATTTAATCAACTAAGAGGGAAATCTCTGTACAAAGAAAAAGATTTGAAACATACTCTATTTAACAGTGTCTTTCAGGAACTTTTATTAGCTTTTTTAATATAAGTGAGTCCTTAGGAGAAGAATTTTGCAAAATAGCAACCTGAAAATAAGCCAGTAGCCTAGGGAGCCATACACAAAAGCACTTCAGGAAGGAGAATGAATGGGCATTGCCGTTTGCTATAATGGCATAACTGTGCTGTGGGCAGAGTTGCTTGGGGCCTAAAAACACCAGACAAACAATATTTTCAGAGAGCCAGCTATGTTTCAAGTGTTATATCCATATTACATGCCGTATGTGTTTGTCTCTTACAAGTTTTGTGATACAAGTATCACCATCATCATCTTAAATGTGTTCATGAAAGGCCCAGGACTCAGGGAGTTCAGGGCAGGTCATAGCTACCTCTAATCATTGTTTTGAAGATTAAGAAACAACATTCAAAATGTTTCTATATAAACCACAAATAGAAATCCAAACATGAAGATTTAAAATTTTATAGTTAACTTCTGGCTCACCGTGCCATAAAATTTCCTTTGAAATAACAATGACGGTAGACAAAAAAAAAAAAAAAATCCAAGGTACTGTGGAGTCAAGAAAGAATGCCTTCTGCAAATATGATATCCTGGATACTTTCACTAACTTCTGGAAGATGGAAAGAGAAAGGAATTCTATTTACAAACCCAGCCTTACAAAACCAAAACAGTTCAGCTTACATCCATGAGAAGGCTGTAATAGGGGATGTTCTCAGTCAGAACAGCTGCACACTCAGGAGAACTGCAGTATTCATCTCCATCTGGAGCCCCAAGAATTTTCCACTAAAAACAATGCAAGATTTGTTTGGTAAGGATTATTAGTGTGAATGTTTTGGCTGGGATATAGGCAAAGCAAGCCTGCAAAAACTCCAAAATATCTCAGTGAACCTGAGGAGTTAAACAGAAATGACAGTTCCTCCAAGGAATGAAACTCAGTAAAGATCACTGTTATGAAATTGTGCTCCCCAAATTTATATGTTAACATCTTAACTCTGGTACCTCAGAATATAACTGTAATTGGAGATAGGGTTTTATAAGATGTAATTAGGTTAAAATGAGGTCTTTAGGGTGGGACTTAATTCAATATGACTGGTATCCTTATAAAATGAGATTAGGACACAGACATAGAAGGGAAAGCTATATAAAGGCAAAGGGGAAAGAATGCCATCTACAAGCCAAGGAGAGAAGTCTCAGAAGAACTCAATCCTGCCAACACCTTGATCTCAGACTTCTAGGCTCCAGAAAAGTGATAAAATAAATTTCTGTTGTTTAAGTCACCCAATCTGTGGTACTTGGTTTGCTACAGTAGCTATAGCAAATGAACACAATCACCACTATTTAGCCCCAAGTAAAATCTCCCTTACTTTAATAATTGTGAAGTTTCTAAGTTAGCCTACCAATCACTACCAATGGAGCCTAAAGACTGCAGTCAATCATTTCATTCAACAGACGTTTTGCAAAGGAGATTCACTACTAGGCATTTATATGACTCAATATACTCCCCATTTCAAAAATACAATTGTCCACTCAAAACTCAACAGATTTCACTCAACAAAGTAAGATGGGAAAACTTAGCCTGGATGGATGGATAAAAATAATACATGGCAGAGAGATAATCTTTAAAACAAAAAATTGTAATTAGTATCCTCAGAGTGTTTCAAGATATTATAGAAATGAAGAACCAGTCTCAGAATGGAGAACAATCTTACTTGGAATTCCATCTCATACCCAGTACACCAGCACTGCAAGCCACCTATTTCTTTAGGCTCCAGACAGCTAAGGACAAAAATTAATAAATGAAAAAGAAAAATAATATTACAAAAAGAACAAGATAAACAGGTTTTCCTTAGCTACATTCCACACCATTTCAAAATACCTGGTGAGGAAGATTTGATTTGTACCAGAACTATTGTATATTCTAATAGATAGCAGATAACAGTTGTATACCAGGGTGCCAAAAATATGTATATACATTATAAGAGATGTTATCTATGGATTACATAAATACTGATGGTAACCACTTTGAGCACCTCTTGCAATTGCAGAAGTCAAACATGGCTTGTATTCATCTTTTGTTATAGTTATATATTGAGTATTATAATTTTAATACAGTTTTTTCCTTAAAGTGTGTATACATTTTTTCATACCCTCTGTATATGCAGATGAGCCACAATCTTCAAATCTCACTCTAAATATGATGTACAGAGAAAAAGCAATTTTTAAATTTCATCTATAATGGCTCCGGCTTAAGTTCTTACCTGCTGTTAAGTGAAAAATACATAAGTGGGTGATAGATTAGATAGATGGTGATGATAACAGATGATAGATAGATAGATAGAAAGAAAGAAATATACTGGCTGAATGTCTAACCTTGTATAAAGTTTAGTCTCATTCAGTGCATTAAACAATTCCTTGACAGCCAATTTATACAACTGCATCACACTGCTCTGACACAGCAGTATGTGCCTGACGATCTTGGGTCCAGACCCACTTTTCTTGGCTTTGTGTTCCTTCAGCTCTAGCTGGCTACAGGCCCCAAATTCTCTGCATCATCTTCCATCAGGCTTCTAGCCCATGGGTCCACTAGGAATGGATGGTCCTTTGGCAGGCTGGCTAGAATTCCAGCGTCCACAACACACGGGACATTTAAACTGTAAGTCCCCACTCTGTGTTCTAATTTTGTCATCAAGTTTACTTTTAGGTGGCTGTGCCCCAAGGTTTATGTGGGGGAATTTAAGAGACAGCATTTTTATAGAGCCCTAACAAAGAGAAGGAAAGACAGTTCAGTTGAAGAGCCCCCTCTGCGGCTGATGTTATCCCACAGGGCTAAAGCCCTTCCCGCCCCTAGGACATCCACATTTGGCGATCAACATCTTCCCTGCTTTCTTCCCACAATCTGTTGGGAGAGGATCTCTCCACTCTCTTCCTACCCACATATTTTGGTACATAACATCGTCTAGAGTAGCCCACCAAGCCTAGGCCTTGATAAGTTAAAAGGAAAGGTAAAAGAATTAGAGAATCCTTTTTGGAGATAAAAGCCTGGTTTTAAAATCTGCAAAAATCTTATTTTAAAATAAAAATAGCTATTATCATTGTTCTCCTCACACCTATTCCTTTTCTTCCCAAACCAAACTTAGGGATGCTCAAGATAATCTACACAAAATAGAAAAAAAAAACACACACACAAAAAAATAATTTTTTTAATGACTCCATTTATTTACCATTTTTTTTAAAAACAACCTTTGTCATATTTCATAGCAGAGATTCATTCATTGTGGTCCTTGCCTGCCAACTAGGGTTTCCCTGCACCCAAAGATGTAGATAAATGCTTGCTGGAACACTTGTTCATGGCCTGTGGGACTTCCAAGGCCCTCCCTAAGAGTTCTATGAAGTCTGAGAGGCTTGCTTTTCTTCAGAGAATCATTTCCTGTTTCTGAATTTTTCTCCTCCTCTCTGCTTTCTATATATTCCTATAAGTCTTTTCACTGGTATCAACCTAAACAAGGGACATGACCCATCTCTTTGATTTTCTCCACCTGCTCCTAACACAACTCACATGAGTCAGGTGTCGGTGACCACCTTTCAATAGACATTTGGTAGTAAGAGTGAAAGGAAGGGCATGTCAACATTGTATGACGTCAATTAATTTCACGAATTCATCCCAGAAAAAGTGCTGCATACCTCATTGCTGAATATCACTACGGTCACCTTCAAAGTACTCCCCTTGGGAAGCTACGCACCAATGCCAGCGCCTAGTCCACCCCTCAGAGCTATTTTGGCCATCAGAGCTGTCATCATACCAAAATATGACACCTTATTGCATTGTTTGTACAGTGCTACCAACATAAGTGCACAGTGGCAAGTTTGTGAACTTAACTGTCAGATTTTGAGGACAATGAGAGCTCCGATGGCCATTCAAAAAAAGAGTTCCAAAATTGCTTTGAAGGGTGGACTAGGCGCTGGTGTCAGTGCATAACTTCCCAAGGGGAGTAGTTTGAAGGTGACTGTAGTGATATTCGGCAATGAGGTGTGGAGCACTTTTTCTAGGATGAGTTCATGAAATTAATCATCTGACCTTGCATATAAAATTAAATAGTAGACATTTGTTTTCTAAAAAAGAACAAAAAAAAAAAAATACTGACTTTCCACAACTCAAATTCCAATTTTCCATTTTTACTCAACCATGTTACGCTCTCTCTATTCAAGTTGTACCATCACTTTAAATTTTTGCTTCAATTGTATTACAGAAAAAAGGCATTTCAGTCCATCACTTAAGTTCAAATTCATTAACTGATCAACAGATGAATAAAATGTGATATATCTACATAATAGAATAGTATTTGGCATGATCTTTGAAGACATTAAGTTAAAGAAACCAGAAGACCGCCTATTGTACAATTTCATTATATGAAACTTCCAGAATAGGCAAATCTATAGAGATAAAATGTAGACAAGTGGTTGTCCAAGGCTGGGGAACTGGAGGAAATGGGAGTGACTGCTAAATGGATACAGAGTTTCCATTACGGGGTAATGAAAATGTTCTAAAATTAATTGTGCACAACTCTGTAAATAATACTAAAAACTATTGAATTGCACCCGTTAAATGGATAAGATTTATGGTATGTAAATTATATCTGAATAAAGCTGTTACAAAACAAATAAAGTACTTACACCCAGCTTTCCCTACAAACATTTGCAGTCAATATTTCGTGGCCAGAGTGTATACAGCAAGCAACCTCTACAGAAAGGTGTCTTCACAGGATTGCTTTTTCCTCTCCCAGAGTGTGGTATGTTATAATGGCTCCTACACTGATTGATATTTGTGATTTAGTAACATCATCAAACTTCATTTGGCACACTGATTACACAGTTCAGTGCCACCTGTTCTCCACTTAGCTCTTGCTGTGACTCCTATTGTTCTGTTCATCCTATCATTAAATAAATCTGTTTCATTTTAAAAGGCTGTGTTTTGGCTCATACTGCATAACAACAAGCCCTTGGAAACTTGGCTCTTCATACTTGTTCCTGATATCATTTAAATGAACTTTGGCACACATAGCAAGCTGTAGATAGGCCATTTTCTAAAAGATTCTTTTCTCAGAATTGATGTGGAGACATTAAAATCTCGAATAAGGTAATTTTTTAAAGATTAATTTTGAACACTGAGAAATCTGATAAAGCCAAAATACCTCACCAAGAGCATTAATGTCAGGTATTGAAGTCATACTTGAACTAATCAATTTCTCTTAATCATGAAAAAAATGTAATAGCTGCATTTTCAAATTTATATCCATTCATGTAGGCTTATTTTTTGGCTAATTTAGGCCCCCAAGTACAAGGAGGCCCAGGTCTTTGTCTCAGACCAGGGTTACCAGTAAAATAGAAATCTGAGTCCATGTGAAGGTGAGCTCAGGAAATAAAGGACAATTCTATGTTGCAGAAAGGAAAAGAACAGCATCTGAATCAAAGTGTCTGCAAAGGACAAGCAAAGCAGATGATTAGGTCCCTGAGGCAGAGCCTAGAGAGATTCCCTAAGGTAATGTGATACAGGAAGCGAGATGTGGTGGGACAGAGCCAGCCTATAAACAAGGAAAGTACTGTGAAGGATACTGGCATTCTGACTTTTTTTTAAGCTTTATTTTTTTCTTGAGTATATAAAATGCAGTAGATTCTATGCCTATCCATATTTCTCAAAATCTTAAATGAGAATTGAAAATGCAACTCCAAAATTTTCAAACCTGCAAAAGTATTTGATGTCAAAAGTCATGATCATAACTTTATATACAGTAACTTTTACCTATTCCTTTCTGTAACCTTCATATCAGCCAGAGTTAGGGGGAGAGGAAACTAAAGTGTTGAATTCAGGCACAATTTACCTCAAGCTCCCAAATAAACATTTCATAAATTCATTATGAGAAAACATAGATGGGAGAAATAATAGTAAAGTTCACACTGAATAGAGTTCAAAGATAAGTGTAAGTGCTTAATATTACTATTAAATATTATTATATAATAAGTATTTGTTGCTTGACAAAACATGAACAAATATGTGCCCAAACTGAGTCCTTATAGCCACTCCCAAACTCACGATAAAATATAGATCTTCGTAAGAGTAGGCTAAAGACTGTTGAACAGTAAGTGTGGTAGAGTCACATTGTAATTTCTGCAACCCTTCAGAGCAAACAACCTCAACTCAAAGTCAGACGTACTATAATTATGTTGATCCTGGCTTTTAATAAATTTCAAAGCACTGTACTGGATCACTTTAACCATTTACTCTGAAGCTTCCAGAGTGAATGGACAACCACTCATGGTAATTCCATGAATTCTCTATGATACCCCACAAAAGATAAAATTTGGGACTCTTTTTAAAGATGTCAAAGCACATTTGCATCTTTTCCATTTTCTAGATATAAATGTTCATTATGACAGGAATTATGCATGAAATCCCAGAATAATTTATTTAGGAAAAAAATTTTAGGTACATTAAAAGAAAAGCTTTATTAAATTAATATGAAATGAAAATTGCCTGAAAACATAGATAAAGTCCTAATTCTACTGACAGTATTAACTACTTATGCACAATTAATTATCCTCATACCCTATTCATTTGCAACATTGTTCCATATTGTAAGGATATAGATATAAGAATTTAAAAATCAGCTTTTATTATGAGATCATAAATAAATCTTACTACTTTTCTAATAGGTAACTGTTACTAAGAGGCATTTGAAACATCTCAAATTCTAATAAATAATCACACATTTTAGAAGCTTAGTAAATGGGCAGCGGGAGCAAGATAGTGAAATACAAGGTGGGAGAGCTTTTAAGCAGAAAAGGAAATAGAAATATGTAACAGTGAAGTGAATATTTCAAACTCACATCAGTACTTACAATAAGAGTAATTCTAACCACAAATACAGTGGCATAATTCTTTTAATCACAGGAAAAATAGATCAAGTTCAAAGTTTATAATAAGGAAAGATGACTAAAATTCTTGAAGATACCAATTTTTAAACTATAAAAAATACAAGTGACCTCTAAGAGCTGTTTGAATAGTTTCTGAAACTTAAAAAAAAACTAATTTTATTAGCTGCTGCTGCCAAGGAATGCATCAAGTTAAAATTAAAATGTCACACAATTTGTCCTTCAGCATAAAATCACCAAAGTGCTCTATGTTATTAACAACAAGCACCTTTATTATTCATAGAGAACTTCATCTCAGTGCCTTTGAATTAAAGGGGGTTAACTTAGTAAACAGTGTCCTCCATTTATTGAACACAGTCTCTATAGCCCTGGACATTTCCAGCTGACAAATACAGACACAGTTTTCATATTCAGAAACAACATTAGAGTGCTGCACCATTGGGTGAAATCCAAGCATTTAGTCAGGCTTGTTTCCCTTGCTGCCTGGCTTAGCACATGTAATGAGAATTATGTCTTTCACTTCCATGCCAACTTGAATACATTAAATGCAAGAATAACAGAATCAGCACTATATCAAAACAGACATGCCTGATGAAAATAACCTAATGTTTCCTCACCCAGGTGGCATTCAACTTCTAAGGATTGTAACTAATGAACCATCAATAACTAATGTCGGGCTACGGTTTTCTTTCAGTCTCATAAAATTTCATAATTTAAACTAGTCAACCCATTCATTCTTTTAAGCAGAATAATCTTAAGATTGCCCAATAATTTACTGAAGCATTTTTGTCATTTTGAAAATACATATATAAGAAATATGGAAAGATGACCAGATTTTAGTTGAGAGATTGAAAAGGGTAAGTGCCACAACAAAGAGAATATTATTTTATTTTCTAAAGAATAGTTAAGATCAGGAAAAGCAAATCTGAATAATTGTATTTGTCTTTTCACTTAGTTTATAAGTAAATTTTAGCCTGTTTTCTTCCAGTAAAGTGCTATGTGCTAGAATATGCTATTTGCTTGTATTTTCTAATTGAAGCCTTATAGTCATGAATGAAATAGAGCCATCATTATCCTCACTTTAAATGTGAAAAAACTGAGCCTTGAAAAAATTAAGTAACTCACATAGATGAGATAAAATTCAAACTTAGGTTTGTTGATTCATTTAATCATTAGGCTGTATGATCTCCCTAGGAAATTTTTGTCTTCATAAACAATGACTGTATGTGTTTATCATTTTTACCATTTTATTTCATTTGTTATCATTTCTCATGTTCTTTAATTCTGGGTACTTATAGTCTCCTTATGTCTGAGTTAACTGTATAAAACTTCAAGTTCCTTATAGAAGTTAATTTTGATACACAGGAATTTGAACCATTTATTGTGCTCCTGAGCTAAAGCAACCCCTGTTGTTTTGAGTAACATTCATTCATTCAATGAATTCTCATTGACTACTGTGGTGGACGCTATTAACTAGCTATCCCAGTGACTACTTCCAAGACCCTCTTCCCCTGTGTTTACTTCTGCCCTTTGAACTGCCGAAACACTTCTATTCAATGAGATGTAAGCATAAGTCCCCTGGGGAGTTTGTGGCAACGTCTCTGCTACCGGATAAAAGTTAAAAATGTTGCTAGTGCCGCCCTTTTTCTCCTCTTTCGGCCTGGGTCATAAACATAATGCCCGGAATTGAGGCAGTCCTCTTATGTTTGAAAGTAGAAAAACATAAGGATTAAAAAAACAGCACACCAAAAATGGTAGTCCAGATACGAAGGAAAAGTCTTGAGACCCCACTCCAATCTGTGACAGTTAACACTTAGGCTTGTAAAGAGTCAGTAAATGTCCTTATAGTTAAAGGTTCTCTGGGCTTCATTTTCTGTAATTCAGAACCAAAAGACAATTCTAACTCAGATATGTGTTAGCTAGGTTCCAGGGACTTTCCTGTGAATAGAGCAAATGTTCTCATGGAACTCAAATTTTTATTTGAAAAGAAATTTAACAATAAAAAAACTGAAGAATTTTAAGTGTTGTGAAGAACAAAGGGGGTTCCCTGGTGGTGGCTAAGGCTTCGGCGCTGTCAACACTGTGGCCTGGGTTCGATTCCCAGCCAGGGAACTATCCCCCTACCAAAAACAACAACAACAACAACAACAGAACAATAAAACAGGGTAAGGGATTTGAATGTGACAAGACACGCACAGGGCAAGTTTCTCAAAGGAGGTGACATTTGACCTAAATAAAATGTGAAACAAAACCATGCTTTGGAGAAAAATCATTGCACAATGAGGACACAGCACGCACAAAGGTTATGAGGCAAGAAAATGCCTGAAATATTCGAAGACCTGCAGATGACCAGTATGACTGAAGCCCAGTGAATTAGGAAGAGCAGAGCATTGCTACAAAAGTCAGCAATTCAGTTAATATCCATGAACTTTCATTTTAAAGCCTTTCTGTATCTGGAAGCATTTAACTTCTTAAAAAGCCATCCAGTTGACTTTTGGCAATTTGCTGCCCTGCACTAAAAAGGTTTTGTAGATTATTCTATCTCAAATATCATTTATTCCTGACAACCTTGGAACAGTTTCAAGCACATGTACATTCACCTGTTTTTAAGGACATTGGTGATAGTAAGGAATAAAGTAGTTTCTTCAAAGTTTTAGTTGAGAATTGCAAGGGATCAAACAGCACTTGTTGGGACCATAAAATCAGGCCCCTGAACTGACATCTGGCACATTTTTCACACTTCTTTTCCCAAGATGTTCTGAACACTAACCTACAGCACTTGTTTTTAACTGAGTTAGCACCTAAGAATGGAAAAAGATTAAACAATTTCCTCACAACATGTTCAGAAATTTTGACATCCACATTTGATGATGAACTATGGGATTCCTTCAAGTCAGCATCTGTTAGCGGAGCTGCTTCAGGAGCAACACTGCAAAGATGCTGGAGACTTCCCCCCAGGAGAAGACAGCTCATAGGCAAAATACAAAAAATGATAGATGCTCATCTAACCAATTAATCCCTTTGCAAATGTATTATGGCAATAATCCAAGGATGAATGCTTTTCACCTTGCCTCTTAGAGAGGAAAGGTGATGGATTTGCCAAAAATTAGGACAGTTATAAAAATGGAATCAGAGAAAAACACTATACCAGGTGGTAAGACTCTTTTAATGCATACTTAAAATTCTAATATTAATATATAGCTGAATTCATAAGGAAAGTCTCTAAGACTCTATCATGAGTCTAAACAGTGAAATAAGAAGATAAACATGGATAGACACACCCACAGGAATAAAAGCATAGAATATATTTTCTTCTACATTGGATTGAAATATTTGTGGAAGTTCTATTCAATCATAAGGGAAAGAAAGTATTTTTTAATAGAAGAATTCCAGCTAATAAACAGAAAAGGAATAACAGCACTGAAATATCGCCATTTTGTAACCCAAGAGAATATATTGATTCAAGCAATATTCATCGATGGATGAAACCATTAGGTTACAGGCTGGTGGTAAATCTTTCAGTGGGAGGTTTCAGGCTGTCACCACCAGAAACCAAGGATCAATCTCAGGCTTACAGCAAGTGGGGCAACCGGGCCTCATGCCTCCAGATGTGATGCAACAGAAAGCACAAAGGACCACCTAAGAAATAGTCTGGCCAAGAAGTGTTGAATGTGAATCTAATCAAACCCCTACAACTAACTTTCATTTATAGGGAGTACATGGAAAGGAGGAATGATTGTAACATCTTCAAAAGAAAGCACAGAGACAAATCTAGAATATGGCCAAACTGCTTTATATGAAAAGAGACTTGAGAGAAACCACCCAATTTAGAGAGGTGAATTCTTATTCTAATAAAACGATGTGTAAAGAGAAATGTAATTATGAACTGTGTATTAGTAACAAAGAAATAGTTTTAATGTCATTGTGATATTGGCATTGTGAGAAAATGGCTTTTTTCTTTTAGAAATGAATAGTGAAGTTTTTAGAGGTGAAATATTATTTGTGGAATTTATCTTAAACTACGTCAGCAAAGAAATAAGGGCAAGAGAGGGCAGATGAAATAAATATGGCAAAATTCTGATTATCTGAGTGATCAGTAGAGGGAGTTTATTGAACTACTTTTTCCACATTTGAAAGCTTTTATAATAATTTTTAAAACTTATTAATCAGAGCTTCATTAGGCAATTTATTTAAAAATTTTTTTCTAGGACAAATAATACTAGAAAAGGCAGTTAAAAAGAAAATACATGGTTATTGATAAGGCAGTAATAGATACAAACTGTCCTATATCCATGATGCATCAGGATAAATTTGCATTTATAATGAAATATTTTCATTGATTATTTATGAAAAGCATATGTTATCAATTTCTAGTCAATAGAAGAAATAAAATATAAGCAAATTGAAGAAGAGCTAAAAACTTATTCTCAGTACATATCACTTTTTAAGAAAAAAGTCATGCCAGAGCCTATACATACAAGTAAGTTTACTGATTTAGGATTCCTTACTTACAGAGTCATGTAGCCAACTCCATATGAACTCCTGCAAATTTATATATCTATAAATTCTGCTTGTTTTTAAAAGATCACTATAAATCATTGTGGTCTTTTTTGAGAGTAATCTGGCAGTAGTTACATGGCTGTCTTAGATCAGGCTGCTGTAACAGACTACCATAACGTAGGTGCTTTAAGCAAACATTTATTTCTGACAGTTCTAGAGGCCGTGAAGCCCAAGACCAAGGTGCCAGCAGAGCTAGTGTTGGCAGGGGCACTATTCCTGGTTTGCAGAGGATGGTCTTACATATAGTCATGAACTACATAACAATGTTTCAGTCAATAAGAAATTGTGTATACAATGGTAGTCCCACAAGATTATAATGGAGCTGAAAAATATCTGTTGCCTAATGACATCGTTGCTGTCATAATGTCATAGTGTAATGCATTATTCACATTTATGGTGATGCTGGTATAAACAAACCTATTGCTTTGCCAGTCATATAAAAGTATAATATATATAATTATATCAAGTACATAATACTTGATGATGATAATAAATGACTGTGTTACTGGTTTCTGCATTTACTATGCCATACTTTTTATATTTATTTTAGAGTTTACTCTTTCTATTTTAAAAAAGTTTGCTGTAAAAGAGTATATTGTGTTACACTGATAGCAGCCTCATGTATCTTGTGGTTACTGCTTCTCTTGATTGCATCATTTTATCTTCTGCTTGATTTAACCTCCTGTTGTTTTGTAATACTATTATAGCATAAGTATACATTGCGTACAAAGTCCGTAGTAGTGCACAGTAATGTCCTAGGCCTTCACATTCACTCACTACTCACTTCACTGATTCACCCAGAGCAACTTTCAGTCCTGCAAGCTCCATTCATGGTAAGCGCTGTATACAGATGTACTTATTTTTACTGTACCTTTTCTATATGTAGATATGTTTAGATTAAGTATTAAATATTAATACTTAACCATTGTGCTACAATAGCTTGCAGTATTCAATAGAGTGACATGCTGCATAGGTCTGTAGTGTAGGAGCAACAGGCTATACCATATAGTCCAGGTGTGTAGAAAGGTATACAATCTGGGTCGGTTTGAAGTATTTCACAATGTTCTCACCATGACAAAATCACCTAATGACACATTTCTCATAATGTATCCATTGTTAAGTGGTGGCCGTGACTATAGTATCCTCACTTGGAGAGAGCGGAAAGAGCGTGAAACAAGCTCTCAGTATTTCCTTTGATAAGAGTACTAATCCCATCATGAGGGCTCCACCCTTGCAACCTAATCATTCCCAAAGCCCGTTCATTCTAATACTATCCCATTGGGGTTAGGGTTTCAACATATGAAATTTGGGAGGACACAAACATGCAGTCCATAACAATGGCAAGATTTTAAGCCTAGTAATCCCACTCCTGAGCCTGAAAATAATCTTTGCCTTACAGAGCTTTTTTTTCTAATCTTATTTTTTTTCTATTTTTTTCTTTGCTTATTATTAAATTTGTTGGGGTGACATTAGTTAGTAAAATTATATAGGTTTCAAATATATAATTCTATAATACGTCATCTTTGTGTTGCATTGTGTGCTTGCCACCCAGAGTCAGTTCTCTTTCATCACCATCAGCCCCCTCCCTGCTTACCCTCTGGTACCTCTAATCTTATTGTTAAGCAAGTCTCTTCTTCCCCAATCCAAACCCTAGGAAAACACTGTACATAATGGATCATCAAAGTATTTCTTTTTAGCAGTTTTATTTTCCTTTGGTCAGGTGCCCCAATATGGCACCAGCTTGAGATACATTTTTATGTTAATTTCTCAATTTAGAATTTCCTAAATCATCAGGGAACTGTAACTTTAATGCCCAACCAATTTGAAAAATAGACCAAGGTTTAAATTTCTCACAGGAACTTTTTCTCCCACCCAAATAAGAGGAGAAAATCTTTTATTTTATTTTATTTTATTTTGTATGTGGGTAGTTCCCTGGCTGGGAATCGAACCCAGGCGCAGCGCTGACAGCACCGAAGCCTTAAGCCACTACACCACCAGGGAACTCCCCTTATTTTATTTTTTTAATCTCTTTTGGCCTCCACAATTAAGGGTACGTGCTTTTAGTCCTCTCTCTTGAAGTATCTCTTTTTAAATCAGCCGGAGCTATATGCATTGGTCTCACTTCCAACTCTTCACCTTAAGCACCCAAGGTCTACTCTCATGTCCTTGTGTAGATGTTCAAACCCAAGCCTCTGGTTGCTACCTATCCAATACCTCTTCCAGGCTGTCACAGTGTCTACATCTGTACCTACCTCTCTAATGCTCATGTTCCTGTTTGCTCAGGCACCTGAGGATTTCTCTTACACTCTTTTAAGTTCATCCATGTACATTCTGAAAAATATTTTGCTATATTTTATCAAGCATTTCTAAGCATTTGTAGTGGGAAAATTTCCACCAATGTTCTGGAAGCAGAAATAGCACTACTTAACATTTAATGAGTCTATTAGCATGCAGGCTGCTATAAAGTTGACATGTCGTGTGAAAATAAAAACAATCATCTTGCTTTTAACTCTGTATACATGTTGAATTATTTTACTACTAATAATGTCAAATTTTAATTTTGTAATAATAATTCACAAGTAAGAGAATTTCATAGAATAAGAATTTAGTTTCTAAGGTATTTGATTAAATGAGACTTGAATTTGATTTGTTAAAAAATATGTACTAAAGTAGAAAATTTATAGCTTTAGTTATTATAGACCAAAAAGAAAGAAATACTAGTTAACTTAGTACCAAAATGATGTCAAGAAAGACCAAATGGATTTCAGAGTTATTATATGAATAAAGTTTCTCAGGGCACAGAAAAAAAGGTGGTAGAAGAAGTACATCATCAACAAGACATGAAACCATAGCCATCAAACAAAAAATTCTTATCATAAAAGATGAGATCATTTCAGATGAACACTACCCTCTATAATATTAAACTAATATTGCTAATTTAAATTTTATTTGCTTTTATGGTTTTGTTGATGTTTAATGTATAAATTTATGACTTTATGGTTGTGTTAAAGTTATAAGAATGAAGAGTCTATTTATAATTATATATATTTATGTAACATTATAAAATATAAGTGAATAGTAGACACTGGAATTTTTTAAGATTGAGAAAACAAATGCAAGTGCAAAAAGTTACTCTTTCCAGCTTTCTTTGTAGTTGCAAAATATTGGAAACAAAACTATATGCTCATACACAGGAGAGTAATATAATAAGCAATGAAATATTCACACAATGGAGTATTATGCAGCTATAAAAATGATAGGAATAAGTCTTTCTATACTAATGTAGATGATTTCCAGGATATGTTGTTAAATGAAAAATGGAGAAGTGCAAAATACTATATAGCATGCTACTTGCTTATAAAAAAAGAAAGGAAAATAAGAACACATACATGTATCTGTTCGTCGGTGCAAAATAAAACACAGGAAATACAAACCAGAATTGAATTGTATTTCAATTGGTTACCCACAAGGAATAAATGGAAATAGGTAAAATGGATTGAAAAATGGAAAAGGAATAGAAGGTATGAAGAGAATAACAATTCTCTGAATTTATCTTTTTTATAGTGTAAATTTTGGCTTTTAGAATTATTTTCATTGTTTTTCATATCCCAATTAATAAACAATTAAAATCAACAAGTATATGGGATACCCAAAATTGAATACAGACAAAAACGGAGAACTTAACTATATTACAAATAAATAGCATAACTATATGGAAGCAAAGTAACAGAAAAGAACTAACTTAAGAAACTTTGGAAAACAGTAATTTGACTATATACTCCAAAATCAATATATAAATACCATCCTCTAATTAGTAGATTTGTTTGCACAGGAATATGGGTTAGCAATTCAGAAACTACTTTTAAGTATTCCAGGACTGAGCAAATCCATAAATACATTATGAATAAAGAAGGCCATGTTCCTTACTGTCAGAGAACTGAGTTACAAATAAGGAAAGAAGGAAAGCTAGGATGAATCTAGTAGTGTTAGAATAAAATTGCACAAATCTTAAAATGCACAAATTTTAAATATTAATCCTCAGTAAAAAGAACCTGGACTCCTTGGAGAAATGTCTGATCCCTGTCTGGGTTAGTAAGATACAAGCTTGGCCTAAAATATTTTATACTTCCAGAAAGTAAGGAACTGCACACACACACATACACACACACACACACACACATGCACGCACAAACACATACACAGTGAAAACATGTCAAGGCACACATAATCTGACAATTAAGTCTGGGAACTTTCCACTGTGTGCTTACGATGGCAGCACTGTACAAATAACTCAACAAGGTTTCATAACCGTGGTGTATCTGTGTCTCACAGCTGTGTTCATGTCGATGTGTGGTGGTATCTTGCTGAGTGGCATTCATTACTGTTGTTGCGTGTTTTTGTGTGCTGTTGTAGCATGTCAGAGCTTGAATTAGAGCAATGAACAAACGTTAAATTTCTTGTTAAACTTGGCAAGAGTGGAAGTGAAATCAGAGACAAGTAAATCCAAATTTAAGGGGATAATGTCATGAAGAAAACAGCAGTGTACAAATTGATTAAACATTTTTCTGAGGGGAGAAAAAGCATCACTGATGAAGACAGGTCAGGGTGGCCAGTAACGAGCAGAACTGACAAAAACCTTGCAAAAATTTGTTAAAGTGTGCATCAAAATCAACAACTGACTGTGCAAAGCATTACAGACCAAGTAACATCAATAGAGAAAAAGGAAAATCTTAACTGAAAATCTTGGCATGAGAAATGTGTGTACAAAAATGGTCCTGAAAGAGCTCACCGATTAACAAAAGCAAAAGAGAGTTGAAGTTTGCAAGACCTTTTGGAGAGGCAAGACAATGTTTTGGACCATGTTATCACTGGTGATGAAACATGAGTGTACCAGTATGACCATGAAACCAAGCACCAAACTGCACAATGGAAGTCAGCTTGTTCTCCATGACCAAAAAGTTGTGACAGTCCCAATTAAGAGACCAAATGATGTTGCTAACATTTTTTTGATATCAGAGACATTGTTCATTATGAATTTGTACCTATTGGACAAAGAGTCAACCAAGTTTACTATTTGGAGGTGCTGAAAAGACTGTAAAAAAGTTAAACGAAAACAACCTGAAATTTTTGCCAACAACTCATGGCTCTTGCATCACCACAATGAACCAGCTCACACGGCACTGTCTGTGAGGGAGTTTTTAGTCAATACACAAATAACAGTATTGGAACACCCTCCCTACTCACCTGATCTGGACCCAATGACCTTTTTCTTTACCCAAAGATAAAGGAAGTATTGAAAGAAGACATTTTGTTGACATTCAGGACATTAAGGGTAGTACAACGACAGCTCTGATGAGCATTCCAGAAAAAGAGTTTCAAAATTGCTTTGAAGGGTGGACTAGGTGCCAGCATCAGTGCATAGCTTCCCAAAGGGAGGACTTCAAAGGTGACCATAGTGATATTCAGCAATGAGGTATGTAGCACTTTTTCTAGGATGAGGTTGTGAACTTAATTGTCAGACCTCATAGACTCCCACTGGGAAAATTTGAACAAAATAAATGACAGTAATGGATTATAATCGATCAGATAAAATAAGAATCAGACTGACAAATTAATGAATAAATAAGTAGAGTACAAGAGAAAGGTATTCTTTAACGGAGAATTCCAGTTAATACTGGTACAAAGAAGATGGAAATGGAAAAATCACCATTTGTAAAATATCACAGAAAAACTTTTTTTAGTCAAGAATCATTAACTGATACAAAAATTTGTGGGCAAAATTGTTATGAGAAAGAGAACATTTACATATTTTTCAAAACATCTCTCAAAAAAATGTTATAATAATAGTAACTTATGCTAAAGAAACCTGGCAGACACTAATCAGGCAATAAAAGTTGAGTTCAGGCATAATGGGACAAACTATCATCATGTGTCTCCTAGTGCAATGTACTGAGGACACAAAAACATCTCAATGACACTTACCAAAAATACAACACTGAATTTAATCATGAGGAAGTATCAAGGCAATTCATATTAATTGACAATCTATAAAATAACTCCCTAGTACTTCAAAAGTATCCAATACATGATAGATACTACTTTATGTAATCGATAAAATTTTAACAAGTTTCTTAGATTAGATATTAGTATTATATCAATGTTAATTTCCTGGTATTTATAATTATACTGTGGTATATAAAATGCTAACATTTGGGAGACTGAGAGATATATGGGAATTCTGTATGCTACCTTTGAAGTATGAAATGATTTCAAAATGAATTTTTAAATTAAAAATAAAGAATGTGGATATTCTTCAGTGTTGAGAAACATGACCAATTGACTAAGAGAGAAATAAGAATATACAATACCAAAACTAAGGTAAGAAAGAAAAGAAACATCTTCTTTATGAATCAAAATGTAAAATGCAACAACTGTTAAAATACTAAAATACTTTTGTACCAGTTGAATTATTGGCTTGAACATCCCGGTGCCTGCCCCCCTTACCTTCCCCAACCACTCAGCCCCTCCTACGGGGTCCCATGGACCTCCCCATTATAGGAGACCAAGGGGTTAATGCTTTAGGGCACATTTGTTCTGATTGATTATTATCCATACAATGGCAGTTCTTAAATATTTTGACTAGCATCACTCACAAACATGCTTATACTTTGAGCCAACTACCCAAACATTACTAATAGTAATACCTAACAAATGAATATTTTTCTTTGTCAGGCTATATTGCAATGACTTACAGTATCTCATTTGATCTTTCAACAAATGCGTGAGTATCATATTATATTTAAGTAAAAATGAAGAAACCTATTATAAAATCTTGCCATAATTCAGTAACTCACATTAAAAAATCACATAAAATATGGGTGAGATTATGGTGAGGTTAATGAAATATGTAAGCCTGTAGAGATAGCCATCCAAGAGTTCTGTTAGTCTAATTGTGCAAGGAAAATCTTCTAGTCTCATTTTGCTTTGGTACCACCTGGTGGCAGTTGTAAACTCAAGCTTAAATATTACTAGGGATAATTCTGACTGTCTGGGACTCCCAGGACATTGACAGGGATTCCAGGAATCTCCAACTTAGTTCATGCCCATTCCATCAGCCCAATCTGGGAAGAAAACTGGGGACTCATGGATATCCTCCCAATTTCCCAGTCACATTCCCTACCTAGTCTCACAGTCCTCCCACCTATAGGAGATAATCACGAGGACCAGTCACCAATATTTTTTTCAATTACAGTTGACATCCAATAGTATATTAGTTTCAGATGTACGGCATAGTGGTTAGCTATATTAACTGTATTTTATCCAAATGTACATTACTGTGAAGTAGGTCATTGAGCTTTTATTTTATTGAGAGAATTCAAGAAACTTGAGACTATGAAATTAAGTGATATGCCAAACAGTACTATATATTAGATATCGAATCACAAAGTGCCTGTGACAATCCCTCTATTGTGTTCCTGAATTGTTTTGTTTCTTTAATTGATTTTTAAGATGTTTATGCATTTTTCCCACAAGATTTTAATTAACTTGAGACAAGCACTATGTTGTTGTGCCCCAAATCTCTCTCAATGCCTTGCACAGAGTAGGAATTCAGAAAATATTTAAACTGACTGAAATGTAAGTTTTTAATTCATAATAAAAAGTAACATGGTGCATTCAGACAAAGGGTACAGAATGTGTAAAACACTGTAAGAATGAAGAAAATGATAAAGAAGTGAAAGGCTAACCAATACATGGACTTGGAGGGCCTGGTAAGGATTTTGTTGACAATCCTATGAACAATAGGAAGCCATTAAACATTACTCATAGATTGCAAAGCGGAATTTAGTTTTAGAGTGTTGTTTGTTAGTCATGTATCTCCTTTTAACTTGCTCAGTTTTTATAAAAGTTACCCTCATTGACTTTGACTAAATGAGAAAGAGTTAAAGAATAAGTTCCCTTATCATTATTTTAGATTTTTTTATTAACTAGAAGATAAAAGCAAAGGCAACAAAATGTTTAAATAATCACCTTAAGCCCCTGTCAAGCCTTTTATATCTCTCAATCAAAGACGTACCAGGTCTGTATGGCTGAATTCTGTGGATTCTAAAATTGCACATAAGATGTGGGGCCTCTCGTCGAGTTGAAGTGGAAGGATATAAAAGCTCTGCCTGACTCAGATCACTGACATATTCTTGGGAAGCTTAGGATCTAAGTAAGATGAGAGAGAAAATAAATATGTAAATAACCCTCACCCACCACCACCAAAAAGATGCCTTCAAAATAAAGGTACAAACCTAGCATTACACAGGTTTAAAGGCCCATGTCCAGCTGGCACCATTACGAATGGTTTGATAAAGAGAAGATAATTCAGAAGGATGAATATAACAGGTTAAATATAGAATGTTTCTTGATTACATGTAAGAACTTTAAAGTTGCATTCTTTTTTATTTAAAATTTAGCTTTTCTAGTTGTGTGAACTTGAGTTAATTATTTAATCTGTAAGCAACTAAATCTCTTCCTTTCCAAACTGGAGAAATTCATAGATTTGTAATAAAGATTAAATGAGAGATAATGACAAAATAGTAGTGATGAGCTCAGTAAATGCTAATTTCTATTGTTGTTTGTTGTTGTTGTTAAACAGGTAAACAAAATGAATTCCAATAAATCATCTGGAACTTGTTTCAGTTTTTGCAGTTCTTAGGATTTGTTTAATTCTCCCAAGTATCTTTAGTGTAGTGTGGCGAAAAAAGTCTTTGGAGGTAAGTACAAAAAATTTCAATTGGAGTCTGTTATCTGCCTTTTGTCTGAACACTACCTTAGACAAGCCACTTAATCACTCCCCACCTGTATATCCTTGGTTTCTAAAAGGGAAATAATGCCTAATTCACAGAGCTGTGCTAAAGACTAAATGAGATTAGAGGCAAAATGGGGTGGATCAAACAAGTAGCCATAAAACCTGAGCAAGTCTCTGAAGGCTGTAGTTTCATATTAGTGCTTAAAAAGTGAATTCTTTATTATGTCAAACTGAAATGACATTATGTGTTGTCAAAAGCTAATTTAAAGATCCTTTTTCAATAATTAAGGAATGACGATAACTTGTTAAGGTATAAAAAACTTGGTATTAGACTTAACTGTGTTCAAATGCTTACTTCACCATTTACTAACTGTAAACTGTGTGACCTTAAGCAAATTAAATAATCACACTGAACTTCAGTTTTCTCCTGTGTAAAATGGAGATAATAATTACCTCAAAGGGTTGGTGGAAAGATTAAGTGAGATTTACTGTCTAAAGCACAGTGACTAACACATAATCTTAAAATCAAATCCCCTCTCCCACTTTTATTTTATCCTATAGATAATAGGCAAAAGACTCGATATTTTTTTAATTATTTAAAGAAAATATTTATATTCTATAAAATTCAGTGATACCTGGTGGTAGTTCACATGTCTTTATCAAAATAGTAACGGAAATGAAAGAAATCTATTTTTAAAACGTCAGATTATAAAATGTCAAGTGTTCAATAAACAACTAAATTATCTGTTTGGACAATAATCTATTTTATACTGTATTATAAATACTTAATTTATAATGTATAAATTTGAGTAAAAATTTTATCCAAATACTTTTCTTAGCAAGAAATTGCTCTAGATTTAACTATATAATAATGACTTACTAAGTTATTGAATAAACTTGAATTTTTTCTAAAAAAGGTAATTCAGAAAAATCATACCCACAAATTTAAGAAATATTAGAGACTTTTCATAGGATTAATCAGTCAGTTAATATTTTTTCTGAACATACAATATAATGACAATAAATGAATGAATGTAGGAACTAGATATAATTCAGTTAACATAAGCCCTAAAAGCTTAGGCTGAAAATATTTTTTTCTGATAATGGATATGTTTTGGTCTAAACTTACCCAGACAAAACCCAAGTATTTTGAACCCTTGCTTTAGTTAGTTCATGTAGGCACAGCCTAAATACTTATTATTCAAGCTCTTACATGTTAAAATGCCCCTAAATAAAAATTAATTAATATCAGAAGAAATCAGGTGAAATTACTTGAAGACACATTTTTGGTACCCAAACAATGGTATATATGGTAACATGATACAAGATGTTTACAATTTAACTGTAATCCTCACTAATGTACTTTACATTATTATGTAATTACATTCAATAAAGTAACTATTAAAGTAGATACCATACAAATTTATATAAATCAATAAATTAACATGTTTTGAAGGACTATTTTGTACAAGGCGAGGTGATACCATCATTGATTAAAATCATTTTTTATGAAATTAGTGATGGTTCACATTTGAGACCCAAAAATTACCATTTAACAATTTATGACCATGTATATCTTATTAGTCATTAACTTAAAGTTAATGCTTGACTCCATCAAAAAGTAACAGATCATTTGATTTTCTCTTTCTCTTCCTCACCTTGAATGCTGTATTAGAGGTGGAAATAAATCACCACAATAAAATGACCATATGTCTGACTAATAAAAAGTTCCTTTGCAGGTGTTCCCTGGTGGTGTAGTGGCTTAAGGCTTTGGCGATGGCGCTGTCAGCGCTGCGGCCTGGGTTCGATTCCCAGCCAGGGAGCTACCCACATACCAAAAAGCAAAAAAAAAGATAATAAAAACTGTTAAAAAAAAAAAAAAGTTCCTTTGCATATAAGAAAAGGTACATGTAGAGAAGCAAAGCACATTTCATATTCACCTACAATAAAAGCTCATTGGAGTTATTTAGCCCCAAAATCTAGCTCAGTAAACCAGATTAAAAGAGCTGTATTTGCAAACATCAGAAGCAAAAAACAGGATTTTTAAAAATGCAATATTTAAAATGTGGCCTAAAATTTTTAGAAAAAAATATACATATATACATGTACAGTTATAGCTATGTTTCTATAGAGTTCTATATAGAACTTAGGTTTTTTTCATATCTTAGCTGCTTTAAATAATGCTGTAATCCATCATACTCTATTGGTAAGATTGTAAATTGATGTTGCCACTATGGAAAACAGTATAAAGTTTCCTCCAAAACTTAAGAATAGAGCTACCTTATGACCCAGCTATTCCACTCCTGAGGTTTATCCCAAAAAACATGAAAACACTGATTTGAAAAGATAAATGCACAACTATGGTGAATAATTTTAAATGGGAGAAATAATAGAAAAATTTCAACCATGTAAATTATTTCATATATGTTAGTGAACTTGCATGAAAATAAAATATTAAATGAGCAAAAGTGGGTGATGTTCCTCTTGTTGCACCTAGGAGAAGTGGCAGGTAGAGAAGCAGAGTGGAAAATTTGACAGCTTTGTGGCAAAAGAATTCAACCTAAATGAATGTTAGGCACAAACAATGACAAAATCGTCAAGACTTCTCATCTACCAGGATGGTTTCTCAAACCGCAGGATCTTCTTCAGGACTTAGTAGTCATTATGTGTCCCAATCAAAGTGTTGTTTGTCAAATACACCTATCCTTTACTTAATGATTTTCATTAGTACTTGAAAACCCTGCTGTTAAGTAAAGAGCTTTTAAATTTAAAAAGTATTTTCATTAAACATAATGGGAAAATTGTGATGTGTTTCATCTCAATACAAGATACTTAATTTTCACAGCTAGAAACGTATCTCAGTTGTATGAAAACATGTTTATATTAGTAACAAACAGCAATTTGAAAGTCAACAAATACAGCTTGTACATAATATGTAGTATTATTGTTATTGTCATTTCTTCTTATTTATGAAACATTTTCTTCACCTATTTTTTCAGATTTGGGTATTCACGGTTGTTTTGTACTTAAATTGCGCTTAAAAATAAAATCTTATCACAGAAAAACACATTTTGGGCAAAATATAGGCTAAGTATGTGAAGGCATAACAGATTGAAGATTCATAAAAGATACATCTTCATCTCTCTCCTTAGGGTATGTGCACGATGGAATTCAGAACACGCAACCCTAAAATAGGATGCCTTGGCATGTTGACTATCTTAAATTGAAGGAATTTGAGAAGCAGCAGTAGCAGAAAAGATTCTCTGACCTTCTTTCTCCCCTGAACCAGGTCATGAAACCCTCATGTGAGAGATGCATCCTATACCCAAAGGAAAAGATCATCCCTACCTCTAAAAATGGAAGGGCATGGAGAGGAATCCAAATAAACAGATGTTGCCAGGTTTCCCCAAGTTTAATATCCTTAGTGATAGATTCAATATAGAATGGCTCCTGCTCCTCCATCCTCTCCCCCGCCCCTCACCCTACTGTAACTCAGCGTAGCCTGAGAAACTGCAAATGTAGCCTGGGAAACTGACAACTTAGCCTGAGAAACAATAACTTGGCTCGGGAGACTGAAACTTGCCCTAGCCCTTACCTTAGCCAGGTAAATTGAAATCTATGCCTGACCAATCAATAGTAACCACATATTCCACCCCTCTGCATTATGCCTAGCAACTCCTTTACCTATATAACTTCACCCCCAACGGCCAAGCTGCTGCTCTCCCATTGTGAGGCAGCCCGGCAGCATTTTCCCCAATAAAGCTTGTCACTGCCACCCGGTGTTTCGGCTCGTTTCTATCATTTAGCTCATACCATTTGTCTTATCACATTTTGCACAATCTTCCACTTTCATCAAACGTAGTATAAAACACTCAGATCTAACCATTTCTTTGGGTCCTCACTTCCTTGTGAAGTTTTCCATGTCATTTAAAACTTAACATTGGGAGTTCCCCGGTGGTGTAGTGGCTTAAGGCTCCAGCACTGGCACCATCAATGCTGCGGCCTGAGTTTGAATCCCAGCCAGGGAACTACCCACATACAAATAAATAAATAAATAAAATTTACAACTCACATTAAGTAAACTTCTATGTATTTCTGTTGTTAATTTGTCTTTTGTCAGTCTAATTAATAAAGCTCCATCCAGTAAACTTGGGAGGGTAAAGGAAAAATATTTTTTTCCTCCCCTATACACACAAAGCAAAATGTTTTGGATTCACCCATACGTGGCAGGCAATTGAAATATTTTCCAGATGATAAACTCTGACTAGAAACTGTTATGTAAAGTAAATTGTTGAGTGTGTCTTTGCCTGAAACCACAATGTTGAAATATCATCTTTTATAGGTATTTATTTAGGGTATCTTTCGGTGACCAAAAAAGGGGGGAAAAAGAAGAATCATTGATCAAAATGGTTGATCCATGTGGTGGATCAAGAGTTATCATCGTAGAAAGTTGTTCACTGAACATTCATTATGGGGTAAATCTGAATAGGGTTACAAATGGAAAACAGATTGTTTATTTAATAAGAACTTTTAAAATACTTAAAGCAAGTTGGCCTGCTCATGTAATCTAACCCTTAGGATTATATAACTGCCTAGTTTATCTTCTCAGAGAAGAAAAAGCTAAGAGTTCATCACCACCAAACCAGTATTATAAGAAATCTTAGAGGGACTTCTTTAAGATGACAAAAATTATATTAAATTAAAAATATGAATAATAAAATAGCAATAACTACACATCTATCAATAATTACTTTAAATGTAAATGATTAAATGCTCTAATCAAAAGATACAGGGTAGCTGAAAGGATAAGAAAACAAGACCCTTACATATGCTGTCTGCAAGAGACTCACTTCAGATCAAAAGATGCACACAGACTGAAAGTAAAGAGATAGAAAAAGATATTTTATAAAAATTGAAACAAACAAACAAAAGAGCTGGGGTAGCAATACTTACACCAGACAAAAGTGACTTTAAAACAAATGCTGTAACAAGAGACAAAGAAGGACCCAGTAATCCCACTTCTGGGTATTTATCTGAAGAAACCCAAAATACTACTTTGAAGGGATATGTGCATCCATATGTTCATTGCAGCATTATTTACAATAGCCAAGACATGGAAGCAACCTAAATGTCCATCAATAGATAAATGGATAAAATAGAAGCAGTGTATATGTCCAATGGACTATTAACTCAACCACAAAAAAGAATAAAATCTCGCCATCTGCAACAATATTGATGGACCTAGAGGGTATTATGCTAAGTGAAATAAGTCGTATAGAGAAAGACAAACACCATATGATTTCACTTACGTGTGGAACCTAAAAAACAAAATACATAAATAAACAAAATAAAAACAAACTCATAGATAACAGAGAACATTTTGATGGTTATCAGATCAAAGGGGTTTGGGGAGATGGGTGAAAAGGGAGAAGGGATTAATAAGTACTAACTGGTAGTTACAAAATAGTCATGAGGATATAAAATACAGCTTAGGATATATAATCAATAATATTGTAGTAACTATGTTTGGTGTCAGATGGGTACGAGACTTATTGGGATGATCACTTCATAAATTATATAAATGTCTGATTACTGTGTTGTATACCTGAAACAAAATATTGTATGTCAATTGTAATTTTAAAAAATTTTTTAATTATACTAAAAAGCAAACAAGAGGACATGCACACAGACACAGACAAGAAGGCCATGTGAAAACAGAGGGGGAGACTAGAGTGATGTAGCCCTAAGCCAAGGAACACTGAGGATCTCTGAAAGCTACCAGAAGCCAGGAAAAGGCCAAGAATTCTTCCCTAGAGCCTTCAGAGGGAGCATGGCCCAGCTGACACCTTGATTTTGACTTCTAATCTCAAAAACCATGAGAAAATAAAGTTCTGTTGTTTTAAACCAGTAAATAAATAAATAAGAAAGAGCATTCCATTATCTGAGCTGATGTGATTATAAATTTTATTTAGATAATTAAAAAGCACTGTAACCACCTGAACGGCCACGCTGTTACGTCTCTTACAATGCAAGTCTTTTCGGGAACAACTCAAAACAGTGCTATCCTATAGAACTCTGTACAATGAATGCGTTCGATATCTGGATTGTCCAATATTGAAGCCACTAGACAATTTCTATTAATTTAAATTTAAATAGCTACATGTGTCCATTAGACAATGGAGAGAAGCAAAACAGGAAAGCCTGGGAGGTCCTGGCAAAGGAGCCCATGTATTACAGCAAAAAAGAGTAACACAATGCAAGCGGACGCCTCAAATTCGTGGCTGTCGGCCAGAAGGTCAGTGCTGGTAAGCCCTCATCTCCTTAGCAAGAAAGCAAGAGCCACAGTTCTGATGGCTCATATAGCTGCACCTCATCAAGACTAACTACTATAGGAAAGGAAAAAAAAATGTGTCCTCTACCCTCTTAGGTTCACTAGCTGTGACATATAAATTAAAGTGACAAAAGCCAGATTAAGAAGAGGGTGTTAATATTTATATTTTTATGTGCACAGGGGTCTTCTTAGAAATGCAATGAAGACCCACAGAGGGATTTACACCAGGAGGATTATATACCATTTTCACAAACAGCCATATACTTGTAGAGAATTGATAAGACAAAGGAGAAGCAATTTGGGCTTCTAGCATGGTGAATTTTGCAAAGGTAAATATTTGGGAGACACAAATGGAAAACAAAGGTTAATTTTAGTGAGGGCTGATTGTACAGATCCATCTAGGTGATTTCTGTCTCCAGCAATAATGGTTGTTTTCGTCCTCCTGGTACAGGAGAGGAGAGGGGAAAGATCTTCACGAAAGGAAGTTTATGTCTTGCTTTTAGATGTAAAAGGGGAGAGTAAGGACCTCTTCCTGCATTTGCTGCTTCTTAGTTGCCTTCAGCTCAGAACAAACCTTATGCCAAGTGGCACATCTTGGGATAGCATATCCTGATCCTTTATGCCATTATTCACTGTCAACGACTGGTTTTTGCATAAGCAGAAGTCATTTGTTTCCTATGATGATTTTTCTTTTCAATGTCTTCCTTGTTTAAAAGCATTTGTACAGAAATATAATGGAGCAGCAATGTGAAGTTCAGCCTTCTAAAAGACATATATCCACCTCCACCATTTTTGAGATTTTGCATTTTTCTACCTGTAACTCAACTCAAATTTGGACTCTCCCAATCTTTATAATGCTCATGTTTCTGCTGCCATCCTTGAAATACATTGAAATGCCTAAGACTATAATCACATTCTACAAACATTTATTCAGAATCCACTACGCACATCACACTGCTGAATATTGATCACACTTGTACACTGGCAAACAAAATAGAGTCCCTGCACTCAGTGAGCCTACAGTTTGGTGCATAAGAAATACACTTAAAATGTAAAGAAATGAATAAACATAGAATCATGAAACAGAGTGAGAATTTTGAAGGCAAAGAACGGAGTGCCACAGAGAGAATAACAGTGGGATGTAATTTAGCCAAGGGAGTCAAGAAGTATCTCTTTGGGGAGGTAAGATAAAAAGCACGCAAAGGAGCTAAGAAGTTAAACATTAGAGGAAAGAGAAATGAATGTACACAGGTGTATTTGAGAGAACAAGAAGACAGAAGTATATAAAAGACCAAAGAGGTGGGCAGGAACAAGTTTGCTCAGGGTCCTATAGTCCTTAGTAGAAGTTGGTATTTTATTCTAAATGCAGTGGAAAGTTTGAAAGGATGTTGGAAAGGAAGTACATGCTCCAATTTACATTCTAAAATAGTATTTTGGCTACTGTATAAAAAAGAGCAAAATACAGGAAACAAGAGTGGATGCAAGGATACCATTTGAGAGATTATAAAGTGCCCTTGTAAGTGCTAATAACTGAATGCAAGTAGTAGTTTCTGCAATAATATATAAATAGTAGCTGTGGTTCCTGCAATGAGATACAAATAATAGCTGTCGCATATGAACTCTCTTTTGAAACACAGAACTAGGTTGATATTGATAGGTTTAAGAGGATGGTGCTGAAATTTCATCACACATTGACTTAAGTCCTCAAATTGATGCTTGAGATGGTCATTTAGGCATAAGTGGAGATAATCTAGAAATAGAGAAGAAAGAACAATAAAAAGAAACAAAATTATAGCACTTGGTGACAGAAGGACTGCAGGAAATGCAAAGTCATCATGAAATATAACTCAATAGGTGACACGACTCAGACCCAGACCACACAGCTGCTAAGCAGTATTTGTCCATTTGTGGCTCTACGCTGTACTTTTCTCATCTATAAGATGGGCATAAACTAGGGTTTCCAGATCATGGTGGTATTGTGAGGATTAAATGGCTAATAAATATAAGCACTTGGAATAATCTCTCAAAAACTGTAGCTGCTTCAGAACATACAAACATTGATTAAATAAATTTAAGTAAAATGTCAGATAGCTTCCATATTTGTTTTGACTTTAAATAACAGCAATTCCATATGGCAAACTAGAAAAATTAAAGTTAATATTTATAAGTTTGTTTCAATATAATTTTTCTTGACTCATGATTTAGCTGCACCATTTATTAGTTCTTATTTGATATTAGTTATTTTATATACACTCAGGTACCTATTTTAGAAATCTTGTTTATTCATTTTATGGCTCCCTATTGAGTTTAATAAGATATTTACTCTTAATAATGTAATAATTCTAGGTGAAACAGTATGAGTAGTTTGAAATTTATTTTCTAAGTTAATAATATATTTAAATTTCTAGCTAGAGCTCCTTCACAAGGCTAGGATCAACTTAGAAAATAATGACCTTTGTGATGATGAGTAAATGTCTGGAAATATCAGACAAAAGGAAAAGGCAATCTTAAACTTTGAAACATCTTTGGGAAAAGTCCAAAAAGGAGGTGTTTTTATTTGAAGGATGATTCGTACTGCTCTCCAGTGATTACAAATAGAGTAGAGAGTATTTCATTACATTTCGATACCTAAATTGTAAATCAAATAGTTATTTGGGGCCATAAGTATATATAATATATAATAAATTTTTCACTCACAAATGCTGACAGAAACCAACATTAACATTTTTATTACTTTCCTTGTAAAATGGTTAAATGACTAATATAATCATCACAAAGGGATAAAGGAATTGAAATCTCTTTGTTACTAAATCCTAAATTTTGTTCTGAAGTCAAATTTGCTCTTATGGAAATTTTGAAGCCATTTATTTCTTGCAACTTTCTTTTATTAATTGCTTAATTTATTTAAATGCATGCAGACTTCTTACTGGGTGCTAAAACTGTGTACCAGCACTAAGGGTAAAAATTAAATGATTCATTTCCTTCATGATCAAAGCCAAAAACCTTTTCTTGTTATTATGTTGTAAATTCTAGGAAATAACTCCACAGCAAATTACTGAATTTTTCTTCTTTCAGATATTCACATTCCAAGCCACGGTACAGACAGTGAACTGGTAACTTTTTTCAATATACTTCAAAATTTCATTTTAAATACCCTGCAGCAAAGACAGTATCAGCCATTACCTCGCAGTGTAGTGAATCAGGTTAGCCTTTCTAGAGTTTAACATTTAAAAGAACTCCAGGAACATAGATTAAGAACATTTTAAATTAATGCTACAGATTAACATTTAGCAAAGAACACACTTGCCATTAACTACTTTTTTAAATAAAATTCCTGCTTAAAAGAATTCACCTTCTTTCCTTAAGAAGGTATCCTCTGTAACTTTGAAAAATAATTTCCAAAGTCACAAAGCGTCTTTGCTTTTTTTTTTTTTTGCAAATAACCTGTTATACCTCTACTTACATCATGAAATCATTCCTTAAAAAAAAAAAGAATCAGAAGCTCTCCAACAGTAAAACCTAGCATTTGACAATTCTCAACAGTCAAAAATGAAACATCAGTAATAAACTCTAAGAATCTTGGTAACTGTTTAGAAAAACATCTATGAAAACTTGACTATATGATGGTGTTTAATTAAAGTGAACTTTCTAACACCCTCTAAAATAAACTTGCCTACTTTAAAATCTTACTCAAAATCAATTTATCTTTACTTTTTTTTTTTTTTTTTTTTTTGCTTTTTGGTATGTGGGTAGCTCCCTGACTGGGAATCGAACCCAGGCCGCAGCACTGACAGTGCCAACGCCGAAGCCTTAAGCCACTACACCATCAGGGAACTCCCCAATTTATCTTTAGATGGACAAATATTTTAACCAGTCACTAAGAAAAACATGTTCTTCATGCATTTGGGAAATTGCATTTCTAGTTTCTGATCCTGATGAAAGAAAATAGCTAAACATCAATCAGTTTATATGGCGTCCCAAAGGATCTGTTATGAGATGGTATTAGGGCAATGTTATATGCAAGACTAAGTATTAAATATTGTTGTACCTATGAGCACAACAATTTAATTTTTGTACTCATAGGTATCTTTCAGTCTTTATCTTCTATCATCTTCCATCCTTCATTTGTTCTGTTGTCTCCTTTCCCAGATTTTCATCATCTTATGTCTGAATAATTATGGTATCTCTTGCTCAGTGGATCCAAGACATCCATGTGAGGAAATAGGCAGATATATGACAACACTTTACTGGCACAAGAGAAAATAAGTACCGTGCAGTAAGTCTTTAATAATACCAACTTTATTTATTTTAATGTTCTGCGAGTATGTTCTTCCTACTAATTTGATGTTAACATTCAATTTCTTTATGAATTACTGGAGATAATATGTAGTAATTTACTTTTTATTTTTTGTTCTTTTTCTTAACATTGTTCCTTAGCAAAATACATAATTTAACAACTATATGTTACTTCTCAGCAAGTGTTTTAGGAACTGTACTGGTTTATGAAGTCCAAACTCTGTAAAACAGTAATTGGTTACTTCCTTCTAAATCCAAAACCCAGGATCAGACCAAACAGATATAATGTAAAGCATGATGATTATAGTTAACAATACTGTATTGTTTATTTGAAAGCTGCTAAGAAACTAAATCTTAAAAGTTCCCATCACACAAAAAAAACTGTAACAACTGATGGATGTTAACTAAGGTTATTTTGGTAATCATTTTGTAATATGATATATCAATATATCAATGTCATTGTAATATCATTGTTGTACACTACAACTTGCACAATGTCATATGTTAATTATATCTTAATAAAACTGGGAGAAAAAAAGAAACTTCAACAGCTCTTTGTTGTATTCAACATGCATTCTAACACCTAGTATAGCAGCCTCTACAACCTAGCACCTGTCTACCTTCTCCAGTGAGGCAGGTGGCCTTATTGTCCCCCACATGTACTAGCCTTCCAGCTCCAGGCTTTTGATCATGCTCTGAAAAAAAAAAACTCACTCTTTCCCCAATTTAAATATGCCTGAAACTAAAAATTTCTATTTATTCCAATAAGCAGTTACTCACCCTTCTTGCTAGTTCTAGATCCCTTCTAGAATAAAATTCCCTGAATTCCTTTCCTTGCTGTCAGCCAACTAATCTTAATCTTATTGTCTTGACTCTTTCCAGTTGTCTGTCCATATTTACAAGGAGGCTGCTCTTGAAAAGGATTTTATTAATAAAAATTTAAATGGGTAAAAAAGCAAAGCCAGATATCACAAACTAAGTGTTCACATATCTACTAATTTTAAAGTGTCTTGAGAGCCTAGATTTTAGTTTATCATATACATATCAGCCTTACGGATAGATTAGCATTTGTATGTTCATACACATTGAGTAATGATCCCCGGATGCCCATGAAATTTTTTCATTAATATTTCAGGACAGACTGAGACTTAAATCAACAGCCTGATGGCTATATTTAACATAACAATCATATCTAATTACTTTATTCACCATTTCTATCCAAACTCCTCAACTTCTTCTCGTTGCCAAAGAATATTAAACACCTATCTATGTCAAAAGCAATGTAACCATGTCTGTTCAGAGCAGCGTTCTATGAAATAATATCTATTAAAATGGATGGTGGCTCCTTATTGCAAACCCATATTCATTCAATATGTAATTTTGTGATAAGGCATCAAAGTGGTTTAAAACTATGGGAAATGTATGGTTGTATAATGTTTGAACAAAAATGTCAATTTAAAAAATAAATTTATTTTGAAGTGTCACTATATCTATAATGTTACTTGTGTATTTGTGTTGCACCCAAATAGCTGGGGCATAGTAGAAACAGTTATAAATTTGGAATCAGAACCCCTAGTTTTCAGCAAACACATACTCACAACCTGTAGCAATATGAATGTGACAATTTATATTCCTCTGAGTTTCAGTTTCTTCATCAGTACATGGGGGAAGGAGGGAGTTAAACACCCTTAAAAAGTTGAAGATTAAATGAGGAAATGTCTATTAAAAAATCTTTGTAATATTATTACATCAATATAGGAATGTCTCAATTGAACAAGGCTCCATTATATTTGTGCTCAAGGATTGTGACTATAAGCCAAAAGGGAAAAAATAAAAAATAAGCAGACTGCAATCAAAATCCTTAAAACTAAAAAAGGACATAAAACACCTTACATACCTTGAAAACTTGCTACCATTGATATTTGAAATGACAAAGAAAAATATTTTTATTGTACAAGTTTCTGTGTACTGCTAATAAAAATATATTATTTCTTATTCCATGCAGTTTGACTGACAGGCTCAATTTTCTCTTTGGCTAATACAAAGTGAACTACTCAGCAAATAATCATGCACTGTGTGCATGATTTAATTTTAATACAAAATTAGAGAGATTTATGTAGAAAGTTAAAAAATATTAAAAACTAATTATATGTGGTTTTTATGAAGTCTCCTTGGCATGAGCCATTTCAGTAGATGGATGAAGTCAAAAGTCAATTTGCAGTAGACTGAAGAGGTGAAGAAGTACAAATTGAAATCATATGCTTCTCTTTTAAGAAGTTCCACTGAGAAAGGATGGAGGACAAGGTGATAAGAATCTAAAGGGAGCCTGCAGTGACAGGAAGGTGGAAAGGACAGAAGGCATACAGAGGTACTGAGGAGGAACAAGTTCAAAGGGAGCAGAGAAAAAGAAAGGAAGAAATTGGTGGGTCAGAAGCCAATTGCAAAGTAAATGAAAGGAGAAGAAATGGCAAAAGCAAGAGCCTCACTTTAGCTACCATCCAGACCTGCATTTTTTTAAAAAAATTCAATTATTAACCATTTGAAAGTGACTGGTTTGTTTTGTTCATTTTTGTTTTGTTTTGTTTTGTTTTTGGTGTTTTTTGGAATGGGGTGGGGGTTATTATTTATTTGTGGGGGGATTTTTCACACTGCATAACTCACTAAATCACAAAGGTCTCTCCTGAAGTTCAGTTAAGATGTCAGCTGGAGCTATAGTCATCGCAATGCTCCATGAGCCAGAGGATTCTTTTCCAAGATGGTTGACCCACATAGTTGCTCACAAGCGGTTTCAGTTCCTTGTTGGCAAGAGGTTTTTAGTTCCTTGCCATAGGGTCTCTCCATAGGGTTGAGTATACTCAAAGCATGGCAGCTGGTTTCCCCAGAATAAATGATCCAAGAGAAAGAGGCCAAAAGCTGCAATGTCTTCTTCAACCCAGTCCTCAGAAGATACACATTGTCACTTTTGCCTTGTTCATTAGAAGTGGGTCTCCCAGTCCAGCCCACACTCAAGGAGAAAGGATTTAGCCTCTATCCTTTAAAGAATCAGAGTTTGTGGATCTATTTTAAACCCCACACAGGGCAGGGTAGAAACGGAAGACTAGTTAGAAAATTACTGCAGGGAAATACAGCAGGGTGGAACAGGGCGGTAGCACTGGAGATACTAAGAACTGGATGGATTCCTGATGCATTTTGAAAACAGACCTAGCAGGATTTATTGAGGAATGAACAAGATGTAGGTATAAGAAAAGGAGATTTCGAGAATTGGCTACAAGCTGCCTGGCCTGAGCAACCAGAAGGATATGAGTAGTTAAAGACACACCTTCAGGTAGAGGGCTAAAAGCTGTGCCTAGTATATGGATATTATTGACAGCATTGCATTTGATAATGAATAAAGGGTATACAAAAGTCTTCTTAGCTTACTAAAATTTCCATCTCATTGCTGTTTTTAAAAAAAAAATCAAAGGAAGATCTAGCCTAAGATGAAAAATCACCTTGACTTTTGGCAGACAACTATTTTCTACTTAAAGATTGCTTTATTTTATTATTAAACCTTGGCCTATTTTCTTTCAAATTATTTTCTTTTAGATCCTACAGATGGGTTAATTGATGTAATTGCAGAATACCTTGCATTAGTTTTCACAGGAGGAAGTTCTGCAATTTTGCATACATTCTGATTTGTGGATATAATCATGCAGAATTTTTTAAAAAGCATATAAAACTTAGCTTTTTGGGAAAAAATCTCTTCAAGAAGGTGGTGCTTTTTTTTAAAAGTTACAGTATTCCCTGCTTAATTCTATGAAAGGTTTAGTACTCCATTGAGCACATGATAAAACTGATTTTAGATGCAGCTTATATTTCACTAAACACAAACTGAAAATGAATATGCTCTTTCATTTGAGAACAAAATTCAATTATAAAGAAACAGGAAAATGCAATCTAAGATCAATAGCCTATTACAGTGCCAGCATGAGGGGTAATTTCAGCTCAGTTAATTCTACTGAAATATGTGGCTATATACAGTTTAGTTGCTATGTATTCCTACATGCAAAATGACATGCATTTAGTTTAATTTTATTGGAATACAAAGGGTATATGAGGGCTGTCCGAAAAGTCTCCACCCATGTAATATGAAAAATAGAGACAATTATGGCTGAATTTTTTCCGGGTGGCCCTCCTAAGTACAACTGAGCAGTGTTCAAAAGCATAATAGAAAATTCAAAATCAACAAGCTAAGAACCTGAGGCAAAAGAAAAAATAATATCTCAGTGAGATACACAGATTTTCCTTAAAAATACAATTGGAATTTTAATATACAGTAGTCTTATTTTAACAAACATTATACTTTTTAAAGTTGATTGGCAAGGAAATAGAAATGTACTATATCTCTAAGCTGGAAAGTAATTTTGAAGATGCATACTTCAATTTCATAGATTTGCTTTTAAGGAGGAGACTTGTATAGATTTTGTAATTCACTTCCATGATTTCATAAGTGAGCAAACACAGGTCTAGAGAGATTGAGTGACTTGTTAAGGTCAATCAGCTAGTTGGTTGGCATAAGAAGTGTGCTCTCCTAGCCGGTTAGGCTAAGAAGCTTACAGATTTGAAATGTCTCTGACAGGGCTCAGAACTTTCTATCCCAAAATATGACACCCTGGCATATTGGATATTTTAAGCTGAGGAACCTGAGAAATGGTAGGTTGAAATAAATATCTAGATTCAAGATAGAGTTTCTTCTGCTTTGTATGCAAATCAAAACTTAGATAACATTCATGTTTTTGTAAATGATCCACTTGACTAGAAATGCAGCTTGTGCCCATTTTCTCAGTTATCTATGCATTTGTTGAAATATTTTACTTACAAAAGGTATTGCATGCTTGTAAATAATTCAAACAAAAGAAAGGTCTAATGTGTTGTTATTTCATAAATACTCTCCATCATGCAGCTTCATTCTTCTCTTAAACTACATAATGTTCAGTTTTATAGCCTTCTCAGGAAATTTCTCTCTCGATTTCACATATTGACTATGATCAGGTGCTACTTTTCAGTCAAACACATTCTTTTGGTGTTTGTAAAATAAACTTAGCCCCTTGCTAGGACTCCATCATTCTGACTTTATAAACAGTGATACAAGAAGTGAAATCCAGATTTCTGACATCACCTATGTCTCCAGCTATTCAATTTCTTCAATTTCTCACACACACACAAAAATCAACAGAAAGAATAGATAAGGATACCATCTGGATCCCTAAATCCTTCAAAGTCCTACGAAAACATACCATTCTCTAGAAATGTCTTTCAGATTTCTTCTATGCAATTCAATTCTACAATAATAATCAATGAGATAGTATTAATATTTCACAAAGTAAGGTAGATGGACCACTTGCATTAGAATCACTGGAGCAGGCTGTTAAAACTGTAGATTACCAACCTGACCCCACAACCTTCCAGTTCAGAGCGCCTCATGTTACAGCAGGAAATGTGCATTTTTAACAAGCTTCTCCACCCCCTAGCCTGCTCCAAGTGATTCTTACTCACACTAATTTTCAAGAACCACTGTAGTTTGGTAAATCTTAGCTGCAGTTCTATTTCCTATGCCTTGATCGAGAGAGAATATATCATCTTACAGATCACAGGACTTCTTTGGGACTCTTTTCTCACTCCTGGAAAAGAACAATAAACTGAAATTTGCAGTAAATATATATATATATATATATATATATATATATATATATATATATATATATATAAATTTTTTTTTTTTTTTACCTAGGAAGAATGAAAATAGTATAGGTTTCTGCATGGGGTCTCTCACTTCTTTGTTTTTTTGTTTGTTTTTTGTTTCTGTTTCAGATTTTTTTTTTTTTTAATGTGAGTAGTTCCCTGACTGAGAATCGAACCCAGGCTGCAGCACTGACAGCGCCTAAGCCTAGCTAGCCACTACACCACCAGGGAACTCCTGTTGTAGATTTTATTGTTAAATTTATTGAGGTTCCCTTTTTGTTTTACCTCTATATAAACCAATAATATGCCTTAGATCCCCTGGAAAATCCCTCTATAAATTACCCTGCCAAAAAAATTCAATTTCTTCACACTTTCCCAGATAACAGAGTTACATTTAAATGTACTTAGCCTCTGCCTTTGTCAAGCTGTGAACCGAATGCTGTCTTTAGCAAATTAAAATTAACCTCTATTTCTTAGACATATCCACACATTAAAGTAGAACCCTATTAAAAATTAAATAAATAAGTTGCATAGGATATTAAAAAGTCATAAAAGCTATAAAGAAAAATAAAACCAGAAAAAGGAGAGGGAATACCAGGTTGGGGGTTAGAGATTCCAATTTTAAATAGGGTAGTCAGGAAAGGCCCCATTGAGAACGTGACATTTGATAAATAAAAACAAATAGGTTAGAGTTTCAGTCATGCAGATAACTAAGGTTAGAGCTTTCCAAACAAAAGAAATAGCAAATGCAAAAGCCTTGAAATCTGAATGTGCCTAGTGTATTTGAAAAACAGGAGACCAGGAGCAAAGCAAGCAAGGGAGAAAGCAGCAGCAGATGAGATAAAGAGGTGGGGGGAAAG
>PVJL010004870.1:0-25908 GCA_004026885.1 Lyroderma lyra
ACAGCGGGGAGGATGGCGGGTTGGTTGCCTAGGAAGGAGGGCAGACACTGATCTGGCCTGTGAATGATTTCCAGGGTACCTGGCCGTGAAGGGCTCTCCAGCTCAGGGCCATGTGTCTTCAAAGCTTTTACTTCTTACACTTTGCGCTGTGACAGGACCCAGGCAGTTCAGCGAGCCCTTTCCCCCATTTCTTGGAAGAGTCGCCTGAGTCAGACAATGGTGTTGGCTCCAGAGGATTTGTACGATTCCAGTAAATCATCTGGTGTAGATTGTGATAGAAAGTGTTACTGATAGAAGGCATTTCTAAGACCCTCGGATGATTATCGATGACCTGAGACTCCTTGCATTGCCTGAATCTATCTGATAGCATATCTCCTTGTGGCAGTTCCAGCTAAAAAATTATATTTCTAGTTTCAGTTTCTATGAAGTCACTAAAAACTCTGCCTTTTTTTTTTTTTTAACATACATGACCTTCTAATGATTGTGGGAATATGAGACAAATTGATTATCCATTTGATTAACTCTTATAGTTGATGAGACGATAAAATACAGTTTGTAAAATAATTGGTTAAATGTACTTCTTGGCATACATGTTTAGATGTTCAATTATAATTTTTATGATGTGTTGACACCAACGTTTTCCTATAGAAATACAACTCAAGTTTTAATATTGGGCAACAATGGGAAAATGGGATTTAGTATGAAAATACTGCTTCATGTAAACCTTTTTATGAATGTAGCTAATGCGTAAGTGAAGTCAAGCTGTAAAAACAATTAGCTGGGAAAATGCCAAGTAAATTTTTTATATTCCAGTTGAATATCTGTTAGCTGCACATTGTTGTTATTATTCAACTCTATGCAAATGTACTAGATTCACTTAGATTTGGGTAAAAAGGACAAAAATACTAGAAGTATGGAGTAAGTATGATTACTCTTTGCATCTCCAAACAAAGCACATTAATCTTTCTGTAATACCACTGATGTAATGTCTCCATGTTACTTTGGGGAGTATTTGCAGTGGGCATGCATCCAAAGTTGATAGTTAATTCTGACCAGTGGAGGCACTGGAGGCGATGGTGGGGTTGGACATTGTAACAAAGCAAACAATTTCTAAAGCTCTTGGAAAGTTTCAGTGCAGATACAGCCATCCCTTTGATTCTCTTACTCTAGACTTTACAAAATTATCCAAAAAGCGTGTGAAACATCTTCTAAAACTATAATCTGATACGTATGTATTTTCGTTTAAACTTCTTGAAAGCATAAACATTTGGGTGAAAGATAATGAGGAAGTAAAAGCATTTAAAATATTTCTAGAACCAGTTTCAGGAACCATTTTGCTCCTGGAAAGGACTTGAGAGAGTCTCTACCCAAGTGGTTTGCAGAGAACATTCTCAGACAGCCCTCAGCCAAACATGACCTGGTGATGGAACTGAATAATTAGAATTTTCTCACAACTTAAGGAACAAAAATGAGCCATATTTTCCATAATTTTCTTAAACATAGGAATCCGCTGTTGAGACTGCTAGCATTCACTATTTAGTAAATATATATTAAAAACTTAAAATTGTATTTCTTTAAAACATTTTATCAGTGTGTTTAAACTGCAAAGTGCTCTCCAAATGCACAGACGCATACATGGATTGGACTATTAATTGCGTGATCTCATCCTAGAAAAAGTGCTGCATATCTCATTGCTGAATGTCACTACGGTCACCTTTGAAGTACTCCCCTGGGGAAGCAATGCACCGATGCCAGTGCCTAGTCCACCCTTCAGAGCAGTTCTGGAATGGCCATCAGAGCTGTTGTCATACCCAAAATCTGACAATTAAGTTTGTGAACTTGCTACCGTGCACTTATGTTGGCAGCACTGTACAGGCAACTTGGGAAGGGTATGATACCTAGGACAGGTAAGGTTATGTCACCTTACTGAGTTGTTTGTACAGTGTTGCCAATGTAAATACATGGTGGCAAGTACGTGAACTTAATTGTCAGATTTTGGAGACGACGACAGCTCTGAGGGCCATTCCAGAAGATGCATTCCCAAATTGCTTTGAAGGGTGGACTAGGTGCTGGCGTTGGTGCATAGCTTCCCAAGGGGGGTTACTTCAAAGGCGACTGTACTGATAGTCAGCAGGGAGGGAGGTAGCGCTTTTCTAGGGTGAGTTTGTAAAGACAATTGTCCGACCTCAAATATGTGTTTGAAAATTGTCCCTAAGTAAATACACAGATGTTCTCTGATAGTTCGTGAAAAATACAGTAATTTCCTCCTGGTAGGCCACTTGAGTCAGGTTGAGAGAGTTGATAACAGATAAAAGTTTTTCCTGTTACTGATGAGTCTTGGAGAACGTGTGTTTTCTTACCCGGAGTCCGCCTAGATGCAGCATTTGGAACTTAACAGCCAGTTGATCTTAATGTAAATCTAAAGAGCTTTCCTTCTGTTCACATTCTCTCTGTGTTTATTACTTTAAGTTTGTAAACGTACTTGATGAACATTTTTAATTGCATTTCTTAAAATATGAAATATCTTCATAACATTAAAGATAAAAACTTTTAGTGAATGAATTAAACAAGTATCTCAGAGAATATACAGACTCTTAACTAAGGCGGGGTACCTAAGCAGCATATCTCAAGGCGTGCTTCATAGAATGCACATGACAGTTCACTAGAAAAGGGGGTTTCGTTACCAAAAATCATTAGGAAACACTGTATAGTATGTACCCTCTTGAAGACATCATGGTACAAGCAACATAAAGCTTATGAGAAGACACATTCATTACTGTATATGTATGTTAATAGATACCTGAAAATTAACTATGTAGCCAACACAAGAAGTTAGAAAAGGGACAAGTCAGGCAGAGGAAAATGAATGCAGAAGTAGACTAAAGAGGAAACAGAAGGGGGTTCCCTGGTGGTGTAGTGGCTAGGCTTTGGCGCTCTCAATGCTGCGGGCTGGGTTCGATTCCCAGCTAGGGAACCACCCTGCCCCTCCCCTCCCTGCAAAAGGAAAAAAAAAAAAAAAAAGAAAACAGAAGAATAATAGAACAAATGTATGGAATCCAGTATCTTCTTGTTAGGAAGAACCAATAAAATACATAAATGTGTACTCATCACAGTAAGTAAATGGCAGTGCAAAGCGCTACTGTGCAGAATGTGCTCTGGGAATGGGGCAGACTGCAGATGCACAGGGAAGGAAACTTCTCAAAAGGACTACTTTGTGCACCTCCTGGGAGACGATTTCAGAACCCGGATGAACTGGGTGATTTCGTAGGAAAATATAAACGACCAAAACAGACTTTGAAAGAAGGGAAAAAGACCCAATTGCCACAGGTATAAAAAGTTCATTGTCAGGTAGCTTGCTCCCACCGCCCTGAAGAACGCACCTGCTGGAGATGGCTTCACAGAATTTTATTGAGTCTTTGAAAAACAGGAAACAGGTTATTTTGGACAATACTTTGCAAGAACAACCAGCATAACCAAGTGGGATTTATTCCAGGAACGTAAAATGGTTTCACTCTTAGAAAATACTTTAATAGTATTTACCTTATTAAGAGATTATAAAGTAAGAATTAACTACACAGATGCTAAAGTTACATTAACAGTGGATTCTTGACTTTGAAAACTCCATGGATTATGACTAATTGAATACTTCTTTAACACTAAGCTGTGTCCTCTGCAGATGCACCCCCCCCCCCCCCACACACACAACATGCTCCCATCTCATCCCAACGGGAAGCATGGTGCTTACTGGGGATACACTAGCTGACCATTAAAGTAAGAAACAAGGCAAAAACATCCATTATCATCTGCCATTGAATGGTTTTCTTTTGGAGGTACGGATCAACACAATTAGGGGAAATCAAAGGAATAAAATGTGGAAAGAAATAGGAAAAATGATCCTATTTTTGAGGCTCGTATACAATTGTTTAATCTGGAAAATTGGCCAGAGAAGCAGCTCGAAGCCTCCTGGAGACAGCAGGTTACAAAGTGAATATTCAAGACTCAGAGGCTTCACACTCCCAACGCAGGGGCGGGAGGGAGACGCTCAGTCCTGAGCATGCGTAGCTGTTTGGTAAGGGCCGGATTCCTGGGCTCCACCCGGAGGCTGCTGCCATCAGCCTTGAATCTGCATTTTTAGGGACGTCCTTGGACCCCCACTGGGAGGGCTCTGCAGGAGTCTGTGCAGGCCACAGGCTGAGATGCTGCCCTGAGGAACCCACTCGCAGTCTGTGCCGTCCCTGCTCGCAGTGCTGTCTGCAGTGCCATTTGCCTGTGTCAGGGACACTGGCAGCTTGCCCTGGAGGGGAGCCCCCAGGTTGCTCTGCATGGACCCTTCTCATCACTTACAAAGTGCAGACACTACCAGCATGCTCTGCTGGTCCGCCGCTCCTGCTGATGCCATCTGTGCAGTGGGAGGACAGCACGGAGGGTGGTGTCCTCTGGGGCCTGTGCTTTGGGAGAACGTTGAGCAGAACCTTCAGGCCTGCTGCAGCCCTTCTGCGGGCTGCGCTTCCCTGGAGGTGATTGATTTCTCACCAGTCCCATGGCCACTGCATGGCTGTGTTCACTCGAGCGCCTCTCAGCCTGGTGGGTGATGATGCTAGGCAGGAAAACACAGCTTCGCAGACCGCTTCCGTCTTGAAACGGGCATTGTCCCTAAGGGCACGTTGAGCGCTGCTGCTGGCGATCCTGCCTTGTCCTGCCAGCCCGGTTTGTTCTCAGAGACAGCTCGCCTAGACGGTGCGGTGGCCTCTGACCACTCGCCTACCGGCCTCTCTGTGCAGATGGCAGCGAGAGACTCTTTAACTCACCAGATCGTGTCACTTTTCTGCTTGAAAGGCTGCAGTGGCTGCCGTCACATGGGGAATGAAGTTCTGATTTGCTGCCCATGTGCTGCTCAGACCTAGTTTCCTACCTCTCACCCATTGACTCAGTGCTTCCAGGCATAAGAACATTTGCTGTTTTCTCAAAAAATGCCCAATGCCGTACATTCCCAGGGCTTGTACTCGCTGTCCTATTTGCTCGGGACACTTTTTCCTGGCATGAATTAGACCCTTATTAAATATTTGTTGAATTAATAATGGAATTCACCTTCTCCCCCAGGCAGTCAATCAAGGGCAGGAAGAAGACCAGGGCATTAATTTCCCGGAGTGTGCAGGGAGGGGTGCCTCTTAGAAACCCCCCGCCCCAATTTGGTAGGCTAATTTCTGGGAGTCTGCCAAGAATAAAACTAGGAATAGGCGAGATCACCTAGGTAAATGGTCTTGTCTACGGGAGACAGGAGATTGAACCCTAGGGAAGAGCAGCATTATTTTAAAAAATTGTTTTTTGAGGTAAGATTCACATAACATAAAATTCACCATTTTAGCCATTTTGAAGTGTTTTATTACATGGCTTGTACTACAGTCACAGGGCTGTGCAGCCATCATCAGCATCTAATTTTAGAATGTTCCATCGCCTCCAGAAGAAACCCCATTCCCATTACCGGTCATCCCAAGCACCTGGCGTCCGCTCGTCTCCTTTCTGTCTCTGTGGATTTGCCTGTTCTGGACATTTCTACTAAAGGGAATCATGCAATACGTCGCTCCTGTGTCTGGCTTTCACTTAGCGTGACGTTTTCGAAGCTCGTCCACACCGGGGCGCATGTCGGGACGGTCGCATGGTACACTGCTGCGTTTTGTTTTCCGACTCAGTGGTTGACGGAGCTTTGCCTCAGTTCCGTGTTTTGACTGTTCGGAGTAGCGTGGCTGTGAACATTTGTGTACACTTTTTTGTTTTGTTTCAGCACCTGTTTTAATTTCTCTTGGGCGTGTATGTCCAGGAGCGGAATTGCTGGGTCAGATGGTAATTCTTTATTTGACTCTGAGGAACTGCCAAGCTGCTTCCCACAGTGGCTGCACCGTTTTACGTCTCCGCCGGAGCGGACGAGCGCTCTGGTTCCTCTTCATCCTTGCCGGCGCTCGGTTTCTGTTTGTTTGTTTGACTGCAGCCAGCCTGGTGGACGTGAAGCGGGAATCTCATTGTGGTTTTGATTTGCGGTATCTTAATGGGAACATCAGTGCTTGAGCATGGGCCCGAGAAGGGTGGTTTCAAAGGGGAGACTGAGAAGGAAAGACAGTAGCAGGACCGCAGTCACATCCATCTCCTTGAGGCCCAGCGTCCCCAGCCAGCCTTCTCTCTGGTAACTGATGTGACTCTTAGCCCACAGAGATCTTCAACACCTGCCAGGCCTCTCCTGTCCCCCAGGTCTGGGGTGACTCCCCCAGGTCTGGGGTGACACCCCCAGAGGTACTTCAGTCACTCTGCATTTCATCGTGCTCACGTACTCACTTCACTCAGGCAGCAGAGTGGGGGTGAAGTGCACGGGCTCTGGAGTGACGCCGCCTGGGCTCAAATGCTGGCGTAAGTAGGGTGGCCTTGGCCAGCTAGTTAACACCTCTGTTCCTGATGTGTAACGTCAGGTTGGGGCTCTGGTGACTGAATGAGATTTGTATGTAAAGTGCTGGAAGTACTGCCTGGCCCGTAGTGAGTGCTTTATGCTTTTGCTGTGATCCTGGTGATGATGATGATGATGACGATGACAATGACGATGATGATGATTTATCTGGATATCCATTTAGGGAAGGGCAAGAATAGGTTTATGCTGGATCCAGGTGTGGGTTGAGGGTCGTGACTGTGCTTACAAAACAGAGCCCTGGGAGGACGTGCCCTGCTTCCCACGGTCCTGTTGTGCTACCAGTGTCAGTGACACGGCGTAAATGATTTACTCGGGTGGCTCTCATTCTGTAATCCACCAGTCATTTCTCTTATTTATCAAATGTACGTTTTGGACACAGATTTACCTTTGTTTGGACAGGGACTGGACCTCTTTCGATGACAGTTTCTTCTGTTTATACTCTAGTACAACCATATTATTTTTTAAAAATTTGGAATTTTGAAAGAAAACATCATTTTTAATTCCATCACTTCAAAACACCCCATCCCAGCTTTTAGTGAACAGCTTTTTGTGTTTTCTTCTAGGCATTTAAAACATATTTATAACAATCCTACAAACAGAAGAGCCTTACAGATCTTTTAGAGCTTTTTCTCAGCTGCTCTGTCAGTCTTTTCTAATAGGTCCTAATTTTTGAAATTCCTTAAGACTTAACATTCAGATCCCATAAAAGATGTATTTTCAAAATTTATAGATGTGAATAGAGAAAGAACCTTCTCCTATCTATATTTTATATACATGCAAGCTTGAAAATATGCCAAGGACTATTTTATAGCTTTCTGATAAAACATATTATTTTTCTGTAGCAAGAAAAAGAATGCTTAGCAGTGCCAAAAAATGCACAAAGAGTCAAAATAATCACCATGCTACTTGAATTCTAAGTTTTGGCATTTAGAGTTCTTTAAACATAGATTCTGCAAATATTTTACAGATAAGTAAACTGAGATGGAAAGATTAAGTGACATTTCTGCTTTAAGTCAGTATTAGAAATAAACACAGAAACCCAAAGCGTCTCCTTATTAGACTAGAAGATAACATATTCACATATTTTTGAGACATAAACCTGTAGAAGAGATATGAACACTTAAGCTGTGTGGAGATTTATGAATAATGCTATCAAATGAAATGAGGCAATTACTTTTCAATTTTTAAAAGTTCTAATGTTATTTGGAATATGTCTTTCGTACCTTGTAAAAGTGGTACTTAGGAAAGTGGAGATGTTGGAGGATAAGGCTGTCACGGGATGGGAGGGAAGACACGTGGATTTTTGTTTGGAAAGATAACACAAAAGAAGTTTATTAGAAAGGGGATTCGCGACGCAGCTGTACGGAGGATGGCTGAGACGTATAGTAGAGAAAGCTACAACTGACAGTCAAATGCAACTGTGAGAATAGGAAAACTTACATTCCTGTAGGAATACTTGTATAAGAATGGAAAATCCTTCCTTTACTTGAAAACAAAGTAAAACTGTATGAGGAATGTCAAGTATTAATTCAAAGGAACCAAGTCTACTTCGTTTCTTTATTTTTGTATCAACTTCTTGAAAATAGACCAAATCTAAAGACTTTTTTGGGATTCAAAGAAAGGAAACTTACTTATTTTATTTTATTTATTTGAAGTTTGTTTGTTTATTTTTTGTAACACTTCTGGCAGACAGTAGGCAAATGGGGTGGAGAAGAAAGGTCTGCACGGCAGCCTTTATAATATTTAGAACGCTAGGCAGTGTGGCACATGATGTCCAGTCTCACTTTTTACTGGATAGGTCACTCAGTTGGGTCTATTTTTGATACTGTTTGGCTTGACACCCTGTAAAAAACACAAGTTTTCATCATGGAGTTCTGTTTGTTTCACAGCTATTCAGGAAAACGCCTCAGAGGTCTATTAGTGGACATTAGGTTAAGAAAGAACTCCTGCATTAAGTTGTCTGGCCTTCCAGGGACAGAGCCAATTTAATAAACAAATGTGAACAAAAATAGAAGAGGATAAAGCAGATTTTTGGGAAACTCCTTAAGAATTTTCTGAGCTCTAAAGTTAAGCAGACTTAAGTTTCTGGACTCCCAGCAGCTCTGTTGGGAGAGTTGTTACCTCTCACTGTGACCACGGGGACATCTGTCTCACCAGGCTGCTGTGAGGATTAAAAGAGGAGGAGGTAGCACCCGACGCTGTGCTGTAGGAAGGACTGCGTGAGGTCCTCCTCCGTGGAGGCCCACGTTGTCGTCAGGAGGCGGCGGCTCTAGGTAGGCGGCTGCGCTGTCCTGAGCACCGGCTCCTGTGCTCACCAGGGAGATCTGAGCGAATCAGGGTTAGAAAGCCCAGGGAATCTGCATTTTTGACATGCGCTAAAGATTCTGAGGAAAGCAGGATCGCACTTTGCAAAAGTTTCGTGGCTCATCTTTTAACAGGACTCATGGTCGGGATTATAAACTTTGACCACCAAATTCTAATTAAGATAAATCATTCAAGAATACCAACTTAAGATTAGGTAAATACATACTACTTCGTGGAAATATGTATATTGCTTGCTATAAGTACTTTACCAAAAATGAGCTTAATGTTTGAAATAAATAAAAATAGAAAAAGGAACTCCATTAAATAGAATGTATCAGACTTTAAAATGAATAAACTTGGAGTGTTTCTTTAGCAAAGGAAATAAGTATTTGGAGACCAGGACCTAACACACAAAAAGCATTCTGGGTCATCTCTCCTACAGTTGAATCTGGGTGCCATTAATGAGAGTGCTCTGGTTAATCTTAATTGTCATGATGATATGAGAAGATGTGACATAGAAGGTATTCAGACCACGTGGGGTGGATTATTAAGAGTCATTTATAAGTAAGAGGATAGAGTAAAACTGGATGAAATGAGTCAGGCGTCCGGTCTCAGTATTTCCTGTTGTTAGTGCGAGAATGTTTAAGAACACAACGTGCCTAATTTTCCCTCTGATAGTCATGTGGTATGGTGTACATGTACATATGTATCCACGTACACACACGTACACAAACACAGAGCCACATTTGATGACCAAAGAGGAAGAGGCCCCAGGGCTCTTTAGTGTGCAATTAATATTTTGGTCAGAAAATCAGCAGATTGTTTCAGTATGGTTATGTGTTATGACATCATATTCCAGTAAAGTTATAATGAACAGAAATTTTGTTTGTCTCTGTGGCAAACCGAAATGAGTTTTGTAATTGTCAGCAGGCCTTAGCGATTATAGTGGCGCCCACGCCTCCACCGTAGTTAAGGGTCTGTTAGCATTCCCATTGTGGACCTCTATTTTCAGAAGTGGGTAATTAATTGTAAACATTTGCTCTATGGTGAGAACTGGCCATGTCAGATCCTGGGTATCAGTTTCTGATTTCGGGTTGTCTGTTTTAAGGTTGTGGTGGGGACCAGTGTGAAGGACACATCAAGGTCTGCGGAGGTAGGAGAAGGGAATTTTGTGGGACACACATGAGGATAACCTGCATTCTTCATAGTAGCCTGTCAGAATTTCTGCATTAAAGGGATCTAAAGCAAGAGAGGTAACAGGAGATTGTGCACTGCAGTACGCTGGTTATTGTAACCAGACAGCAGCAAAGATTGTGGTTTTCAGTGCTGCTTGGTCTTCGCATGTAGTCTGTTACTTTTAAGTGATCTTTCCTTCCCTTAACATTTTTATATTTGCCAATAAAAATGAGAACATATGACATAATGAAAACACATTTAAAGTACAAGTACTTTATCTTAAAACAAATTAATAGAAGACTGTAGGCCAAGAAAATGGACTCTTAAGAATTTAAAGCAGTGACCTTTTTTTGTACTTTGGATGTCTCCACTACTTCTGATTGTCCCTTTCCCTGACGTGGCATGGTAATTTCCTTTCTAACTCTGTCTTTCATCTCCTTCTCTGCTGTCTATTATTTCCCCTGCCTTTTTGATCACGGGTGCTAATCAGACCCCAGCCTCAGGCTCTTTTCTTGGTTCCTTTACACTTCCCCTCCCCTGGTACTTATCCACACGCATGGTTCCCATTATTGCCTCCAGATCCGCATCTTCGGTACCGATGGGCATTGCTAGCCCCTCACCTTTCGTAAACCTGCACTGATTAGTCCCGTCTGCCTGGTGCGTTCGTAAACAGGGGGCTCCGTCCAGCTTACCTAAATGGAGAACATCTGCTTGGATGGCTGATGATCACCTAACACTTGGTAGGATGTCAGCTGGACTTCTTTTTGCTTGGAAACGGGTATTTTTCAGCACTGGAGTGATGTTTTTTTTTTTTACTTAATTTTCAATATTACAATGATAAATCCATCATTCCATCAAAATCGATGCTTTAGTTTTGCCAAATCGCTCAATGCGGTCATTGTCTCTGTCATCGTTTTACTTGACCTGTGAGTAGCATTTGGCACATTGAACCCATGCTCCTCTGCGGTGCACCTTTTCCCATTTGGCTTTCAGCAGGGACACCGTGCTTGCCTGGTTTTCCTCCTGTCACCCCCTCAGAGCTCTTGCTGTCCTGTGACTTTAAATAGCGTCTCTGGACTAATGATCCCCAAATTTGATTTCTGGAGTCCAGACTCATAAATCCAGCTGTCCATTTGACATCTCCACTTGGATGTCTGAAGGCCTGGTAATTTCCTCTCTCCGAACCAGAGCTGGTGCTATCTATCCGCAACCAACAGATATGCCTGTTACAGATGGCACCGACTCCGTGTGTACTACCCCGCCTCCCAGTTGCTCAGGTCCAAACCCTGGGGTCATCCTTCATCCCCTCTCATATCTCGGTTCTCTGGCAGACCCTGCCTCCTTACGTTTGAAGTTCATCCAGGATCCACTGCTTCTCACTTCCTTGGCTGCCGCCCGGGTTCAGACCGCTGTTGCCGTTCTCCTGTATCACACTGCAGTAGCCTCCTCGTAGATCTGGGTTTGGCCACCCTGCCTCCAGTCTGCTCTCAACCAGGTGGTCAGACGATCCTTCAGAAGTATGAGTCAGACCATGTCACCCCTGCTCAGAACCTTCTGGTGACTGGCCAGGGTAAAAGTCAGATCCTTAGTATCTCTCTAAGGAAGGCCCTAAGGGACTCTAGCCACCTGTTCTCGTGGCCCGGCTTTCCCTCCCTTCCTCCCTCAGCTCGAACCAGATGGGCGCCTCTGAGTGGCTTGACCACGCGTGGCAGGCTGCTGCCTCAGGGCCTTTGCACGTGGCATTTTTGCGGCTGCAGGTCGCACTGTTCGGGGGATCCGCGTGGTCTCTGCCCACTTACTTAAGGTCTTCCACAGTCGCCGTCTTCTCAGTGACACCTTCCTCCCTGGCCACCCTGTCTACACCCCGCCTCCCCGACCCTTCTGCACTTGCCCTCCTTTCCTCTTTAATAGGTGTCTCTGGCGTGCTAGGTGTTCTATGTATTTATCTCATTTACTGTCTGTCTGCTGTACTGTAATGCGTGTTTTTGTTCATTGACATATTCTCCTGTCATGTAGAAGGTGTTCCATAAATAACTGTTGAATTAATGGATTTTATTGTACGTCCCCTTAATGTTTTCTTTTTAATTTCTTCTTACCACCTCATGTCTTGGCAGCTTTCTAGCCATGCTTCTCTACCTCAGTCTGAGTAAACGCAGACCAGCGCGTACATGGTTGTTATACTTGCTACCTAGGCATTGGCTTCAACTCCCTGCTGTTTCTTCTGTTGAACCTAATCTCCCTATTACTTTGCAAAGTACTAATTACTTTGGAGTAGTAATTCTATCTCTCTGCCCCTCTGTTTCTAACCATATTTCTGTTCTGATAAAAGCACAGTGACCTGCGTTGTCACTTAAGTGGGCTTCTTGTCTCCCACCCCCGTGTTCCCCCGGCCGTCAGGGCCAGGTCTGAAAACTTCTCTCCAGGAGGTTTTTGTGATATAATTAAATAAGTTTTACCGTATTGTGTTTAATGTTTTCTATAATGTGTTTTTCATGGAAATCAAAGATCAGTATACACTTTCTGTATCTATAGATTATTGACTCACATTGTATCCTTTCATACATTTGTGAGGTTAAAAGTTCATTAGGGTTAATAAGAGGGTATAGTATAGTACAGTATATAGTTGGTATTGTTTTATTTTACTTACTTACTTACTTAATTAATTAATTAATTTGTATGTGGGTAGTTCCCTGGCTGGGAATTGAATCCAGGCTGCAGCATTGACAGCGCCAGCGCTGAAGCCTTAAGATGGTATTGTTTTAAAACAAATCTTATTAATGATTATAGAGTGATTTTATTGAACTAACATTAATATTTTCTTATTTTAGGTACCATTGCCCAATGCCCAAGATCTTTTATGTGCAACTGACTGTAGGAAATAATGAATTTTTTGGGGAAGGAAAGACCCGACAAGCTGCTAGACACAATGCTGCAATGAAAGCCCTTCAAGCGCTGCAGAATGAACCTATTCCAGAAAAATCACCGCAGGTGATGTAGCCACACGTGACAGTTGCTTATAGACAGACACCCAGTGAGATTATTGAGAAAGCAAATAAATGCATTTTTACAAAAAGAAGAAATAATCTCTACTGATAAGAAATAAGACTGGAGTCGTGATCTGTGGTTTGCTTCTCAGGTTCTCTGTCTACTGTACTAGACTCATGTGTTCTGCTGTACTGAAGTCATCGTACTGAGTTCGCCACTTAGTTATTTCAAACTGTACGGCTCACCCTTTACAGTTCCCCTTTCCCCAACATGGGCTTTCTCCTCCTCTGAGATTTGTCTGGGTTAATGGCAGACTTAGGTATTTTTTCTCCTTATGCACTTTCATGAGGACTTCTATCTGTTTTTCCACTACATCGTAAGCCCCTGGTGCCAGGAAGACGATCTCTTTCTTTACCTCTAATACTTAGACTGTGCTCAGCCTCTCTGAGGCTCTCCCTCCAAGGTGTGTGTCTAAGTGAGTTAATGAATTGGGGCCCGTGCAGACACAGAGCTCAGGAAGTCCAATTTGCATCCTGTGCTCTTCCCTGCAGCCGAGTGTTCATGGCAGGGTGACTTGCATATTGTAACACCAGTGGAGGCTTCTCATGTATGTGTGTGCGCATGTGTGTGCGTGTACGTGCGTGTCAGTGGGGAATAGAGATTGCTAAAAACAACTGGGTCTGGGGATGTAGGACAAACTCACATCAGCGTATGGTCGAGTACAAGGTTTTCATACTCAGCATTTATCCTACTCTGAGGAAAAAAACTAAACACCAAGTAACCACCAGTCTCAGCAAGGTCCTCGACTACTCTGGTTCCATAGGAATCCACAAGACCCAGCCGATAGTTTTCTGTTTCTTACTGTGTTTTCTTTTAGATAGGCCCCGTTGATTGTAGAACACATGTAAACATTTGTTGCAAAGTGAAGATTCAATGTCATTCTTTTTTTTTTTTTTTTTTTTGTGATTTAGAATGGAGAATCAGGAAAAGAAATGGATGATGACAAGGATGCAAATAAATCTGAGATCAGCTTAGTGTTTGAAATCGCTCTGAAGCGAAATATGCCCGTCAGCTTTGAGGTACGTGCTCAGTAGAGATCTTCCAGTCCCCACCCCCACTCCCCGTTAATTTAAATAACCCAACAAATGAATAAAATTAACTGGGATGCTAGTACCCTGAGAGTTAGTTAGTGTGCTTCCTTAGGTTCACACTTTCTATCACGAATGATACAGGCCCTGGGAAGAATAGCACGTATTATATATCCTGGGTTCCGGCCTATCTCTTTGGCTTTCCTGTATTAAGCCATTTTCATCATAAAATTTGTTTTTTGAGTGTAAGATAATTTGCAGTACTCTTTAGGATTTGGTGTTTTTAATCCAGTTGAAACTATTCAAGTTAATTTGGTAACACACACGCATATATTATTATCTGAGTTCTTCTAAATTTGTTGCCAAAATATGCTTAAATTTTATTAAGTCACTTAGAAGTAATTAGGCAGCTGTCTGGTTTGCAACTAGATAAATATGTCACAAAATATTTATAAAATTGTGTGAAATTTAAAAGAAAAAAATTTTAATTATTATAATACCTTCTCTATTGAGAGAGTACTAATTTTGCAACTGAAATATCTAGAAAATAGGCATAACCCAAGAAACAAGGAGAAAGAGTTGTGGCACATCCTCCTTCAAATTGTTACGTTCACCTTCTCGAAAGTTCCTGCGATTGACTCCCTGGAGGGACCCGCTGACCTCAGCTGAGAGCCTGTGTGTGTTCTTCTTAGACACAGTTCCGAAAGGCAGGGCTATCTGACTTCTCAGCCTGTCGCAGACTGAAAACAGCTAAGTGGGGAAACAGGGAGAAAGTGCACTTGAGGGCCTGCAGGGCCCAGCAAGAGATGGCCAGGACAATATGGAAAAACCTGTCGTATATACTCAGAAAGTGTTGGACATGGGGCCTTGCGAAGGCTACAGTGAGTAGAATGGCTTTATCAGCCTTATAAGTCCCTGGTGGCATCTGTATGTATTACATTATAGAATATTTGATGTTCACAATGATCTTATGTGAACAATAAAAGACTAAATATTTGGTATTTTCTATTAAATCAGTACAGTAGTATGTACTTGTCTTTTCTGAATTGAGGATGTCCATCAAAGTGGTTAAAATAAACACTTTTGGTAGTTCAACTAGTAAACTTAAATTACTTGGGCAGTATGCTTATGCTAGTTGCCTTACCAGCATTGTTGCAATATTGAGATACTGTGATTTTTAACTTTTCTTTCCCTGATCTTAAAAGACAAACTTGTAATATAATGTTAAATAGTAAACTAACTCAGTAGGGTATCTCTTACAGGGCAAAATTTGGAAGGAGACTGAAGTTTTGCGCACGTGGGTTTGGGAGGACATCGTTCCTTGAAAAGTTGTCATGGTTTAAAAGAGCACATAACAAGGGTTTGGGAACACTCATGGCTTGATGGATTCGTGATCCGTCACTTTGAAAGCTAGGGATTTTTATGGTACAGCTACTTACCTTTCTGAGGTCATGCCACGGAGAGTAAAGACTCCTTTCCATGAAACAGCTGCTGTGGTCTCCCACAGAAGTAGGCTGTTTTCTCCCGTCAGCGGTGGGGGAAAGGCTTCCACATGCAGGATGCGTTCTGGCTCCTGAACCTCCAATCAGCACGGTCCGCGTGCTCCAGAGGAGAAGACCAGATGTGTGCACGGTTGCACACAGATCCTCGATGGCCCGTGCACCTAATCCAGGGTGGTATGCTTCATGTTCTCAGTCTCCTGCTTTATAGAGACAGGGTACCCATAATTAGTTGCCTGTTTTAAACTAGTAAAAGACAGTTTTGCGTATGAATTGAATGTGCGTATTTAGATTTCTGTTCTTCCAGCTTCAGCTCGTTAAGCATCATAGATATCATAAATGAATAGTCCCCCTGTACTACCATCATAATTTTATTTCTTTATTAAAGAAAGCTATACTTTTGGCATAATTCTTAATTTCCATTTTGATTGTGAGGGGAACATTAAGAAAGATCCTTGCTACAAGAAGGGATCTCCATGCCTATCATTCCATATCTCACTGATATTCTATAGGTTATTAAAGAAAGCGGGCCACCACACATGAAAAGCTTCGTGACACGCGTGTCCGTGGGAGAGTTCTCGGCCGAAGGCGAGGGAAACAGCAAAAAGCTCTCCAAGAAGCGCGCTGCAACCACCGTCTTACAGGAGCTCAAGAAACTTCCACCTCTTCCTGTGGTTGAAAAGCCAAAACTATTTTTTAAAAAACGCCCGAAAACGATAGTAAAAGTAAGTGCGTGCTTGTGAACATTGGTCAGTGTTCTCTATAAATATTATGGTAACTAGGGCAGGCATCCCAACCTGTGGATTACATACAGTCCCAGAATCGGGGCTGGATGTGTGGATATACATTAGAAACAATTCTGTTTTGCTTTTTAGACGCTTATATACTTGCATTTGTTTATGAAATAATACCTTCCATAGTGACAGTTTTCATGGCTTAAAAATACTTTCTTGTGTATGATCACAGTTAGTAGAATCCTCATCATGCCCGTGTAAGGCAGGTGACGTTGCCCCTCATTTTACAGGTAAGGTTCTATGGAACACATTAGAGCACTTGCTCCCCTTTCTTCACCTGTCACGTGGAGCTGCACGAGCGTTGTGGTCTGTCGTCCCACGTGCTCCCTGCCCAGCGCGCTGCCCAGGAGTAACTGCCCAGGGGCGCGAAGCGGTAGTACATGCAGAGTAGTGATCGTGTGACTGACGCTGACGGGGACGGCAGAGCAGCAGCTAGGAAGCAGGACGCACCCTCTGTGCCAGGCTGCGCCAGCACCCTGCGCGCCTGTCACGGTTAGTCCTCGCGGCAGCCCTGGGAGGCACCCGGAAGCGTTTCCTTTCCATTCTCCTGGGCTTGCCAAAGACGAATACAGAACACACACCTTTTCCAGATGCCGTGACTCTTTCTTTCATCAAATGTTAGAGGAGTGAGATGAATTGGTCCTAGGGACGGGGCAGTGGCCACGAGCGTTCAGTGTGCGTGACGGGCATGGCGCTGGAATTCTGTTTCCAGAGAAAGCCTGCAGTTGCCGGCACGGCAGGACCAGCTCGGCCGCCCTCACGTGGCAGGTGTCCTCTGATTGGGCCCTGCAGACCGGGGATGCCAACACGACGTGCTCTACCTGGGAGGATTTGTGTCGTTTGGATTGTGGCAGCAGCACGGTTTAGGTGTTTCCGTGGATTTTATGCCCTTGTGCCTTGGCTTTATTTAAAAATAGAATTTATATAAATAAATAAGTATAAATAACTACATAAATACCTCTTCTTTTTAATGAATACTGTCATGACTTCACTAAGAAGATGTCGTTTGTGCTTTCCCTGAAATAGCCTTCTGCATTATATGTCAGGTAGACTAAAAATAAGTGCCAAGTAGATTTACCCAGCGTGAGTCACAGTGGTTCCGAGGACGACTGGCTCTCATTCCTGTGCTCTAACCACATGGAGTAGGATGTGGCTATCATGAACTTGACCTTCGATGTCAGTTTTGAGTGTGTCTCCACATGGCCTGAGCAAGTTTTCTAACTTTTCTAACCTAACATTTCCTTCTTTACAAAGTATTAATAATAATCGAACTTGCTTTATAGGATTGTTATAATCACTAACTGAAATAATACACAAAATTCATTAGTAATTATTGTTAAATGTTTATTGATAATACAAAGATAAGTATTCAGTAAATACTAGGTCTTGTTATTTTGTATCTAACTCTGTCCATTTACATTTTACATGTATTAATCCATGAATATAGCCATGGTCTCTTTTCTTAAATCATTTTATGTATAAAACGTATAGTTTATCCTTGATAGAACACTGCTCTACATCAGAATGGCAGCACAAAATGGTCACAATAACTTCCATCTAATTTATTAAACCAAATCTAATCTTAATAAATTAAGAATAGTAAGTCATTAGACTAAAAAAGATCTATACGTTTTTATAGTAGGATATAAATATAACTTAGTATTTTTGACTTTAGCCATTAAAAGTGAAATTACTGTTTAAATAGTAATCGCCCAGAGAGGGGAGAAACATTTTGAATCCCCAGAACTTTCTTCCTGTCCACTGTTCAGATCTGAGTTTAAACTTGACTTCTTCGGGGAAGGCTTCTCGGACCCTCCCCCACTCCAAGATTAGGTTAGCCCTTGTGTTTTCCCTTACATACATCATGCTTGGAATTACTTGTCTGTCTGATGTTAAAGCAAAGCCTGTAGATGTCCTCTGAAATGCAAGCAGTGGTGTACAATGAGTTAGAATCTCACTAAAGTTAAGCATGATCACACCTTATAGTGGGCCAGTAAATGGATCACCTGGGAATGGTGTCTTAGTTTTCAGCATTCTTATCCCTTATTTATATGCCTTATACATCTAGGGTCTACACTTCTTGTATGATACTGAAGTAGAAAAAATGCCTGTTGACGATTTTCTTTGATCTTATTTAAAATAATAAAATTGTCACGCTGTCTCTTTTGATTTCTTAATCACTCTGTGATGTAGTTATCGTCCCCATTTACAGATGAAACTTACCTAAGATCACAGAGCAGTCAGGGTTCAGGTCCAGTCGCATCTAACTTAGTGCCCATTTGCAACGGGTTGCTTGTGAACTGTTTTTGGATTATTAGATTTGCTCTGCAGAGTGAAAAAATTACTCTGTAGAGTTAAGACTCCCTGATGCTGTCTTTGGGCTTATATCCTGTTTTTTAATGTTCTCTTCTATATGATGAGACTGCAAAGAAGGCTTTCTGAGGAAGTTTTCTGGACACCACTGTTACAAGACTGTTCTTACTGCTTTGTAGAATGGTAATCGAAGAGCTGATACCAAGGAATGACTTCATTGTCAAGGGTGCTAGTGGTTAACTTCAATCAAGGGAAGAAACAAGCCGTTCTAGGTGTTCTCTGAACTCCACTGTTACCTAGTTGGATTTATGCAGCTGGTCCTTTGTCATTGAAATGTGTATCAATAGCAGTGCTCTTGGTACCTAAGACATTCTTATTAAGGAGGCAAATTAGACAGGAATAGAGACAGCGGGCCATCGGGAAGCCCGTTTATTTGAACATCGCCGTGACGTAGGCACCCTTCTGGTGTCAGACTCAGAAGCTTCCCTGTACCTTTTCATTGGTATCTCAGCTTTAGACTTACAGGGTGTTGTCTGTGTGTATCTTTTCGCATCAGTCCTTTACTTCCTTTAAGACTTACTTAATCTTTATTTTTTTGGCATATAAGTCAAAGTGAGACCCAGCATTTTATCACATGCTAACATTTCCTTTCCCTCTCTTCTCTCCCACCACTGGACTGTTGCTGTGTTGGTTTCCTCAGTCTTTGTTGCTTACACTCCCTCCCGGTGTCCTTACTGCGTCTAGACCCGTGGTTCTCAACCTTCCTAACCCCGTGACCCTTTAATACAGCTCCTCATGTTGTGGTCACCCCCATAAAATTATTTTTGTTGCTACTTCACAACTGTAATTTTGCTACTGTTACGAATCGTAATGTAAATATCTGGTATGTGTTTTCCGATGGTCTTAGGTGACCCCTGTGAAAGGGTCGTTCAACCCCTAAAGGGGTGTGACCCACAGGTTGAGAACCGCTGCTCTAGGGCTTCAAGTCACTCTTTATATGGATGACTCCCAAATACTACTCTGTGCTCTGCACTGCCCGTTGGACATCGTCACTTCATATTTCACAGGCACCTCAAACTCTGTGTCCAGAACCCCTCGTGCTCCCTTCGAGATTGCTTTCTCCTCCAGCATTCCTTACTCCAGTGACTGGTACCACCATCCAGCTGCTGAGACAACCCTGGGAGTCATTTCTGACTTCTCTCTTACCCCTTCTGTCCCATCAGTCATCCAGTCCTGTCGATTCCATCACTTAAAATTTCTTAAGTTGGTTCATTTCTTTCCATCCTTCTGTTACCGTTGTGATCCAACTCAACACTCATCTCTCACCTGAACCACTACAGATGGTTTTTTTATTGACCTTCATCCTATAAATACTCTTGCCATCAAGTGGTCTTTTTAAAAGTGTTATCTTTCAGACACACCAGTCCCATCATGCATGCCTCTGCTTAAAATCTTTTAGTGATTTCCTGTTGTTGCTTGGATGAAGTCCAAAATCCTACACATAATTTAAAAGGCCCTGCAGGGCCTGACCTGGAGGCCACACACACAGCACCAGGTGAGATACGGTGGAGACTCAGTGGTCAGCAGGAGGGGCTCATACTATACGGTGGCTCTTGACATAAATTTAGTGCAAACCTGTTCTCTGTGACATAATGATTGTCTTTGTCTCTCATACCTGTTTTAAAGTAAGTTTTCAAGATGAAATAAAGTTCTGACCATGCAAACCTTCACTTCTAGGAGTAACCCACAGGAAGCAAGTTCACATGCAGAAAGAATATTTATAAAACTTTTAAGCCTTGTAGAAGGTACGAAGAAAAAGCTGTATACAAACTTAAAAAAAGATGAAGCAAGCCTTATTCATAAATATTACCCTACATAAAGTTAAAGAGAGTGTCTTCTAAAATGTTTGTGTAGAACTCGTATGTAAGTTAAGAAGCATGCCAAGTGCACGTGAGACCCACTGCCCAGTTTGAATACAGGTATTTCTCAGGAAGGTCGAAGCTTTCTGTATGCCCCTTGTCACATCCTGACCACCTCCCGTAGGCCACCACCATCCTTAGTTCTGGGGTTAGCATTTCCTTACTTCATACTTGTACAACGTGTTTGTTTTTCTAAAAAAAGGTATTTGGTTCAATTTAAGAAATGGCTTCATTGAGGTGTAATTGACATACAGTGGATTGTTCATGATTAAAAGCCTTCTCTTTGATAGGTTTCGATGTATGTATACACTTGTGGAAACGTGACCACAGTCAAGATAATGAACTTATCTCTCCTTTTCTCCCAAAAGTTGCCTCGTGCCCCGTAGTTAGTTTATTTTGTTGTTAAGTAAGTGCTCTCTTGTGTGGATACACCACCATTTGTTTATCCATTCACCCTTTCGTGGGTGCTTGGGATATTTCTAGTTCGTAACTACTGCAAGCAAAGCTATAGTACTGTGGACATTTATGTATAAGTCTTATGGCATATACTTTTATTTCTTTTGAGTTATACTTAGGAGTGGAATGACTTGATCATTTAGAAGGTGTACAACATTTTAAGCAAGTGCCATTTGTTTTCAAAGGGATCAGACCAGTTTACATTCTCATCAGTCCTTCTGGTTGCTGCACATCCTTTCTAACATGTATAGTTTTAAATTTCAGTCATTTAAATCTGTGTGTTTTGGTATCTCATTGTGGTTTTAATTCACATTTCTCCACTGATGAATGATTTGGAGCCTTTTTTATGTGTTCAGTAGCACATGAGGCTGGATGAAGTGTTGTTCAAATCTTGTTGCCCATTTTCAATAATAATAAATTTATTCTTAAATTTTGAGAGGTCTTTATACATTCTGATTACAAGTTCTTTATCAGGTATATGGTTTGCAAATACTTTCTCCAAGCCTGTGACTTATCTTTTTCAAAGAACAGAAGTCCAAGTTAGTAATACTGTTGTTACTGTTTTTATGGAATGTGATTTGGGTGTTGTATCTAAGAAATTGTTACCCAGCTAAGTCACAAATATTTTTTCTGTTTTCTTCTGGAAATCTTAAGTTTTAGATATTTAAGTCTGAACCATTTTGAGTTAATTTTTGTAAATAGTATGAAGTACGGATTCAAGTTTTTTGGGTGTTTCTGGCACATGGATATTGAATTGTTCTAGTACTACTTGTTGAAAAGATTACCTAGTCCTAATGAGACCTACGGTTGGTTGTCAGTCTGTTAAAGTATCTGTTCATTTTTTTTTTTAAATTGTATTTTTCTTAATACTTTTTAGGAGTTCTAAAAGATATATTTTGGATATTGGACATATTTTTTTCAGTTATATGTATTGCAGATACCTCTTCCCAGTTGATGGCTTGTCTTGTCATTTTTTTTTTTTTTTTGGTGTTTTTTGATGAAGCAGCTCTACACTGAGGAGTTTGAATTTGTGATGGTTGACCCAACTTATCAGTAATACCTCTGAGCCCTAAACCTCCTACAAGCCTTGGTTTCAGATCTGTTTTACGATTTTCCTTTACAAATCATAATAAATGACCCCCATGTCTCTTTTCTAGTCACAGTTTTTGGGTGCAGGGGAGGAGGGACAAACCACATCAAGGATTCCGTAAGTTTTACAGGCATGCTTTGAAAGATTTTCTTCACTTATTTTTCAGGCTGGGCCGGAATACGGTCAAGGCATGAACCCCATCAGCCGCCTGGCTCAGATTCAGCAGGCCAAGAAGGAAAAGGAGCCGGATTACGTTCTGCTTTCGGAACGAGGGATGCCTCGGCGACGGGAGTTTGTGATGCAGGTATTTCTGACCTTTATGTTGGACTAATTGTTTTCAACTCCTGAAAGCATTTGGAAATCCCTGGGTTGCAACCAAGGTTGTGCGGAAAAGGCAGATTAGGAATTAATAACAGAAAGTTACACCATTTACACTAAAAGCATCAGTTCCCTCCAGGCCCACCTGCCAACTTGGTCGAAATATTCAGGGGTCAAGGGCATGTTAGAATAGAGACTTCTGAAGGCACCGGAGTTCCCAAAGGTTATTTACCACCGAGTTTGTCATTTAGAATGCTTGTCTCCGACTTTTTACTGTGTTACAGTTTGCACCTAGAGTCTGTTAACTTCTAGGACCAGGAAACAGATGGAATTAGAAATGAAATTGAGCAGGATGGATGTACCAGATGGCACAGGGCCCAGAGCATGGACTTCTGGGTTCTCAAAAAAATTAAGAAAAGAGAGGTAGCTGTGTCCCTGACTTTGGTGAGGACTGAGGGACAAAATGGCTGGGAGATGTAACCAGGCTGTTGTGCAGCCAGCGAGGCTGAAGAGGGCTTGCTGGGTTATTGACAGGTAGGTGGGGGCCAGGAAGGAGGTAGCATGCCCCAGACACTCTCCTCCTTTTGGATCCCCCCTGCCTGTCTTCATTTGCCAACTCAAGCCCCAGTGTTGTAAAACCTTTCATTTGTATCATGACAATTGCAAACATATCCAGAGGTGGGCATATTTAATAGTGTATTATAAAGAATGGCATAATGGCATATTGGGGAATATGCCTATCATCCAGATACAGTAATTGAGATTTTCTGCCACACTTGCTTCAGCTGTCAGTTTTTCTTTCTTCCCACCCTCCCTTGTTCCTTTCCCTGAAGAATTTCATAGCTGATTTTTAACTATATGTCATTTCAGCCTATACAAGATCGGGCAGTTAGTTTTGCCAGCCCATCCTAGAAAAAGCGCTATACACCTCTTTGCTGAATATCACTATGGTCACCTTCAAAGTTTGCCCCTTGGGAAGCTCTGCTCTGTCAGCGCCTAGTCCACCCTTCAGAGCAGTTTTGGAACTCTTTCTGGAATGGCTATAGCTCTTGTTGTACCTTGTACCTTGCCAAGGTTATGACACCTTTCCGAGTTGTGTGTTCAGTACTGCCAACATAAGCACACAGTAGCAAGTTCGCAAACTTAATTGTTAGATTTTGGATACAATGACAGCTCTGATGGCCATTTCAGAAAAAGTTTCAAAATTGCTTTGAAGAATGAACTAGGTACTGGCATTGGTGCATAGCTTCCCAAGGGGAAGTACCTGAAAGGTGACCATAGTGATAATCAGCAATGACAGCACTTTTACTAGGATGAGTTCACGAAATTGTCTGATCTTATATACTTAGTGTGTATCTCTAAAACAATGTAAGTTTTTTTGTAACATTTTCTTGTGTTAGGCATGATTCATTAGAATCCTCTAATACCCAGTCTGTATTTAAATTATCCTTATGGTTCCCAAACTGTTTTTGTTGTAATTGCCATGTCAAAGAAACTCTTTTCAATCAAACCCTTTCATATAATCCAGTTAAAGATCAACAGATACTTATTAAGTGCTGACCATATGGGAGAAATTTTGATACTCAAATGTGATCTCTCATATTAATGAACTTTTCAAGCATATCTAAATTTTACCCTCCTGCCTAATTTATAATCTCCCTATTTCTTCAGCTTACAGTACCCAAAACAGTGGTCCATGTATAGTAGTACCTCAGTAAACCTTTGATGTATATTTGCTGCCTGCTTGCTTGCCTGAGAGCTAGTTATGTTTGACTTTCATTGTAGATGTAAGCGTATGATGTAGTCGGATGTACCACTGTTGGGAACCCAGATATCCACAGAGGGAATTCTTCCGTGGTTAGTAAACCTGCTATCGTCTGTGTGCCAGTAGGACCTAGAACAGTGTTGTTCTAGTATTTTCACTTTGTAAAATATATCCACCATTTTTCTTTTTACATTCTTAGCTTTGAAGAATTCCAGAAAGTACTCTTTGAATTCCAAAGCTTGAAGGAAAAAAAATTACCTAAATTTTAGACTTGTATTAGAATGAAATCTGCCTTTGGCTTTATTAAACAGTTCTTTTTCTATAGAATATATCAAGTGCCCCTTTTTATGGGCATTCATAAACATTCTAGTCAAACAGGAACATTTGGCTTTGCTTTTACATGTTTTCACACTTAATTCATATTGTTTTTTCCCCCTTCTGGGAGCCCCAGTGGATTCATTACCGTATTGCAGAAACTTTATCAAAGTACAGACTTTAGCATAAACTACTTAAGCAATGTTATTATTTGTTATAATTGAATATGGAAGTAAAATATCTAGAGATGATAGGCTCATATTCATTCACCACCAAAAAGAAAGTAAATCATGTGTTGTAAAATGGATGACGTCACTTGTATTGATTACTAGATAAATAAAAACCTATTATTGGGCTATTTAATTCCAGAGCAAATTTCTTAAAGTTTTTAATTTTTTGGTGAGGGATAGTTTTTCAAAAAGAAAATAATGGTACCTAAACTAAATCGCATCTTTATATATCATGTGGTATCAATTTTTCTACCTGTGATTGCAATCTTCAGGTTTTAAAAAAATACAAAAGGCAGTTTCATAAATTTTATTTGTGACTCAGTGAAAGATAATGAAATTAAGTTTTTGGTGAATGCTCTTTTAGAATTTTTTTTGTTAGTTTTCTGAGGACTTGATTTATTTAAATGATTTGTTGAAAGACAAAACTATGGCAGTCTTAAATTTATTTCATAGCAAAATTGAGCTTCTTTGCAAGTTAACATTTTAATGTAAAAATCTTATTTATAATAGGTATTAAGTTTGTGAGCTTTCTAGAAAGATGACTTAGGAATTTTACTGTATACTTACAGTGAAGTGATATATATTTTTTTTGAGTGACCGTTGTGTTTGTTAGCAGGAAATCAAACTCCTTTAGCACAGCAGGCTTTTTTAATACCAACAAATAACCTGGGGTAGCTGCTCACAAACTATTGAACCATGCAACTATAAAAACCTATGTGAGGCAGGGCATGGGTGAATGGGAAAATGAATCTGGAAGCATCTGTTCTAGAAGTGAATCTTGAAGGTATCAGAATAGATCAGATGGAAAGTCAGCAGGCATAGTTCCAAGGTGAATGCCAAGATGGGAGCAGCCTTATCCGAGGGCAGGAGCCTGGAACCAGAGAGCTCAGGCCTGGGTAGACAAGTGTGGTTTGGGGTGAAGCAGCAGCAGTGAGCAAGAGTGAGTGAGGTGTACATAGCAGGTAAAGACAGTTGAAACACTTTTGCTGCCCAGTGATCTTTCGCTTCCACTTGTCTTTGGCCAGTCTTTTGATTCTCAGAGTGGTAGAGAGGAAGCGTCTGATGTCGCTGGCCTGACCTTTTAGCTAGCAAGCATTGCAGCTAGCAAGCATTCCAGCCACAGCACGGGCCGGTGAAGCTGGGGAACAAACCAAGCACTGGAAGAAGCAACAGGTAGCAACAGGTAGCAGCAGCTGGCGCCA